>OMOT01027405.1:0-16515 GCA_900312575.1 Acanthochaenus luetkenii | reverse complement strand
AAAAGGGGATCAGTTGGTGGGGGAAGTAGGTGTTTGTTCACTGAGGAAATGTATTTGTAAATGAGCAGGAGCTAAGACAGAGGTGGGTGTGGTTGTGATCATCAAAACCATCATGGAAAAAACAGGATAGTAGAGTCGGATACTTGTAGACTGTCCACAGTTCCTGATGTGTTTATTCTTTTTATTTTTTGTCGGGTCCCTAAACGTACCCAAAACATATTCTGCAATATTTTGAGGAAAGGAGAACCTTGCCGTGGGAAGACTTGGTAGAGCTGTACTCTGGCAGATCAGAGACCAACATTTTTGACGGCTGCAATGCACTTTACGAATCATATTTTTTATTTAAAAAAGTATCAACAGAGAAAGGAGCAGAAGGGTAGGAGACAATGTCTTTGTCAGATCCAAAAAAAAACATGTCTTTGTTTCATCAGGAAAGACCAGCCATGGTGTTCCCTGTATCATCCTGCATTTCATTAATTCATGTATATTTCTTAGCAGGAAGTGTGATATATAATAAATCATTAAAACAACTTCTGTTCTGTCAAAATGTCCCCCTATATTTTCAGCAATCAGTTCAAAGTATTGAGTGCAGCTATGGGAGGGCAAAGACACACCCTGCTTACAATACATACTGAATAGGCCCCGTTTTCCCTCAATATTTGATCTTTAACCAACAATTTAACCCCCATTAGTGTCAAACAATGGTGTTCTGAACGTGTGAATGTCTCTGGATAGCTACAGCAAGTACAATGCCACATTTATCGCAGTAGGAAGGGCGAGCCAGATTGTGCCAAGTCTTATCTCACTGTTTTTCATGCCTTCATGCATATTTTATGGGGATGTGGGTTGGTAAGTGGTAGATATGATTGCCTCTCGCTTTACACAAGATTACAGAGGTTAATAATTGTAGGCGTTGCAATTATTTTGGAGAAATACTATAATTGTTTGGAATGAACAGAGACTGATGCGTGAAAAAGCTTACTGCCTTCACATAATATTCTCACACTGATTTCACATGTCTGGCAGTCAGTAAGTGTATGTACCGCGTCTTAATCTGGAACAACCGATTTGTGCGCAGAACTTGGCCACAATTACAGTATTTCTTGGAGAAGTAACCTAGAAGAGACAAGTGTGTGTGTAAAATAATATTTCATGGATATTTCATTGATATTGCATTCTCCCATTCAGTATGCATATGCAGTGGGGAACTGACTTTAGTATTAGGATCAGGCTTTAACGTTTTGAACTAATAATGAATTTAAATTTAAATTTGAGATTAGATTGTAACAGGAGGAGAGGAGTATTCCTGACCAATTTTCCCTCAAAGATTATATTTTGGTGATGTTTAATGTATCACGTTGGCCTCATCAGTCACTGGACCACCTGTCCACAGAAATGTAGGTGCAAGTTTGGAAGTTTTGGTGGCAAATTATATTAGATGCATGGACTCCATACTTTAGGGTTTAGTAAATTGACGTTCCTAGCTCAAGCCAGTGGGGAACTGATTGTCATAGCTAAGGTTTTTCAAATCATTTAATACATTTAGAGATTAACCAATTTTTAGTTTTGAATTTTTAACTGAACTATGTGATTTCCTGCATGGTGTGGCACATGCAGTTTTGCATTTAGTTCCATCGAGTTCTTGTCCCAGTTTGTATTGAGGTCCTGAATCATGCCAGAACTGCTCTGTTTGTTAGTGAGCTGGCTGCCAGCCCTTCAAAAGATGTGTGTGTGTGTAAGAGAGTGAGAGAGAGAGACTGAGTTTGGCTGATACCCATGTTCCCACTACTTGTCCCTACTCTCCCTGGACATAAGTGGACTATTACCAGGTTTACCGTGACCACGAGTATGGTGTGTGGCTGGGAACAGAAGGGACATGTGGGAATAGAAAGAAATAAGTGCAAGGGAAGACAATTTATGGTAGTGGGAATGTAATTGACTGATGAAACTCAACCTTCTACCCTAATCCCCAATGCAGCTGGTAGGCTATAGCTGATACGTGGCAGAAAGATGCAATGCAATACATTGACTTGGAGGTAGAACTGTGTGCGTGTGTTTATATATCTTGCAGTGACTGATAATATGTACTTTTTTTTTCACAGAGGTGTTGATGAACACCAAGACAGAGACTGCAGATCTGAAATGGACCGTCTATTCCCGTGCCACGCCTCAGGTGTGTAACTCCAACCTCACTGCTTACTGTTAATCAGTATTCCATACACATGACTTATGGTGACCTGGACTCTTTGCCTTCCAGCTGTTTCTTTTGCTACAAAATAGTTCCTTATATGGCAGGTAACTGACAGAATAAAAGAAACACCAGAGTAAATGAGGGATGTAAAGTACATTGAAAGCAGATGCTTTCGCATATCGCATCAGCCTTTGAGTGAACTGGCTGCCCACCATTTTTAATACTGTAGCCAGCAAACGACATCTCTGTAATTTGACCGATAGAGTTGCTAGGGCACATGTTTTTTTTAACATGCAACATATACTAGTTAACTGATATACAGCCTGCTTCAATGGCATAAATGATACAGCCCACCCAGTGGATGTAGTAAAATATTAAATTCACCATATTTCTACAGGTCCCATAAAACTAACATAATCTTATAGTCCTTATAGTGAAGTCAGATGGGACAATTTGTGGATCTTCATCACAGAGAACATTTGTTCACAAAAATAGGTGCTCCCTAAGTCTGAGGTATCTGGGATGAAAGGGGATTCAAAGTTGAGAGCCAAAGGCTTAGCTGATGAAGACTGTGATATACGGTTGGTTTGATTACTGTTGACAAAATGTACTTATTGTAAGTCGCTTTGGACAAAAGCGTCTGCTAAATGCCGTAATGTAATGCACTGCTGCACTATAATTCATTCAGGCCAGTATTGTGCCTCGCTCTTCATTTGCAAATAGATTTGTTTTAAATGACAGCGTTTTTGCTGTTTCATTTGGCTTTCCCACAAATGTAGCTTTGTTTGGAAGGTTTTGACTTCATTATATATATTTGTGAGATTCTCTCTGTATCCATCCATTTTAGTTGAAAGGTGTGTTGGGGGGGGGGGCGGCAGCTGCATCTTTATGCTCTGTTTGACATTTGAGACTTGTATTCCCACTAGCTGTGGCTGCAGCTAGGCAGGAATCATGATTTAACAACCCAGATTCAAATGTGAGTTGGATAAAAATTCATAGCAGGCCAGATCCGTCCCACAGGCCTCTGACAGGTGCTGTAAAGCACAGGGCCAACAATAAATTGCAACCTTATTACGATGAATAGGATTTCTTATTTGACCAAATATATAAAGACTATAGTGAAAGTATTTCCTGGAGAATTAAATACACGGGGAAAAAAGTGTTTTATGTGTCAAGTGCCATTTTAACTTGCTATCTGACGATCCTTTTTTTTTCTCAGTGGGAGGAAGGGAGTGGTCTAGATGAGGAGAAAAACATTGTGAGGACCTATGAGATCTGCCAGACAGACAGCTCATCCAGCCATTGGCTGCGCAGTGAGTGGATCCAACGGCGAGGAGCATCTCAGGTATATGTGGAACTGCGCTACACCATGGTGGAGTGCTCTTCAGGGACCAACCACCACCGTAGCTGTAAAGAGACTTTCAACCTCTACTACTACCAGGCAGACTCAAACGAGGCCACGGCCACTTACCCACCCTGGATGGAGAACCCATACACAAAGGTATCAGCTCACTTAATGCTTGTGTTCACTCACTGATGTTTGAAGCAAATTTTTGACAACATTTTCATTATCTACCATCTTCTCACAAACTCTGATGTATCATGTGAACTGAAAGATTGAATTATTTGTGTTAGAATGACCATTACTAAGAGTTATAGGTCTTGCCTTTTCAAAATGTCCTTGCTTCCTGTCCTAGGTGGACACAGTGGCTGCAGACTTTCTCCTGAGGGAAAGAAAGAAGGGGGAGCAGAAGTTCAATGTGAAGACATTGCGACTCGGCCCTCTGTCTAAGAGAGGCTTCTACTTGGCTTTTCAGGCTCAGGGAGCCTGCATGGCCCTGTTGTCAGTCAGGGTATTCTTCAAGAAGTGTCCTGCCCTAGTCAGTGCCCTCTCTTCCTTCCCTGAGACTGTCCCCCGCACCCTGGTGCAAGAGGCGCAGGGTGTGTGTGTGGAGCATGCCACCCAACAGGGGCCCCGACCTCGCCCACCTAAACTCTTCTGTGGGGAAGATGGCCAGTGGGTGGGCCAGCCTACGACCTCCTGCGCGTGCCTACCAGGATTTGAGCCCGCTGAAGGACACACACGGTGCACAGGTAAGAGGAATGGCAAGGTTTTAATGCGTGACCAGACTGGGGGAGAGTGCTCTCTCTTGGGGGATAGCCACACGTGTACAAGTATGTATGTAGACTACACCCACATAGACGCACAAAACTGGAGCAGGCAGACTAAACAAGAACACAATGGTACCGTGAGGGTGGGGTTCACTGAGGGTATAACTGAGGAAATGAGAGACTGAGGAAGTTATTTAGGCAGGGGAACGGCTGTGACACTGAGGGGACAGAGAGAGGTCAGGTGGTGCAGTGCTGAGCTCAGAAGGGAAGGGTGGGAGTCAAAGGGTTATTGATGAGACATCTCAGAAAGGCCCGTGGTACCAGCGATGATAGACGGAGGAGAAGAGCACAGGAGAGGTGACGGGAGGGAGGGGGGAAAGGCTTGGGGTAAAGGTCATATCACCTTCAGAACATCAAAGCATGCAATAAAAAGGGAAGAAGCAGGATGATTCTCTCAGCAGCTCTGCCTAATGAGTCCAATTAACAAGCCCCGCACATGAACACCCCCCTCCACACACACACATAAGTGTTGTACCAAAAATACATAATCTAAAAATGAAACCCAACTCGAAAAATGCTAAATAACTTTCTGAAAACAATATGTGTGCTTGCCTCTGCTTCTGTTTGAAGGTGGGATTTATTTTGATCTGTATGGGGGGTGGGGGGTGGAATAGTCATTTGTTAAAATAAAAAGATTTCTACATGGGGTTGGCATTTCCCCTTCCAGCATTCTGACAGTTAAAGCAACATTACAGTTTGGTAGAGGTTTGGGTTGTGTAGTTACCTTGCCATGATGTAACTCCAAATATGGGCGAGATATCTTCATTAGTTGCTCTGGAGAGTAATAATCCAAAATCGTGTTGATTTCGTTCCCCATACACATGCATGGCTCGGAGA
This sequence comes from Acanthochaenus luetkenii, assembly GCA_900312575.1. NCBI lineage: Eukaryota > Metazoa > Chordata > Actinopteri > Beryciformes > Stephanoberycidae > Acanthochaenus > Acanthochaenus luetkenii. The sequence goes on along the minus strand of OMOT01027405.1, from coordinate 11,315 downwards.
AACATCTCTAAGTCACACTTTTAGCACACAAACGCACACGATCAAAGCGGATTCTGCCAATGTATAAAATAACAATTCTGTGTGTTCCAAAAAAAGCTGAACCGGTTTTGTTTATTTTATACATTTGCAGAAATGTCTATTGGTAGATATTTTCCTCTATCGCCATTGTCGCAAAAAAGCAGCAGAACTGCTTTACGGACGTATTTTACGTCATTTCCGACTTAATGTTCTCTGCACGTGGGCTGGAGTAACAAACAAACATGGAGGAACTGAACTCTATTACATTTTTGAACTGCCTGTTAAACAACAGTTTTCAGTCGCGCTAATCATTCCACTGATTTACAACCAGAAAAACATTTTATGCGTGGCTCTGTATGTAATCTGGACCGCTATGAGAATACAGTTATTTTGACTTGGTTATTTTGTATAGACACATTTTTCATCGAATTTACAGAAAACATATGATATTGTGATGTATATCTTAATCGTGATATGAAATTACCCATGTTGTGATGGAAGATTTTGTCCATATCGCACAGCCTTAGTATGGGGAGAGAAATCAACACGATTTTGTGATGACATAGTATGTATATATGAAGCAATGTAAAGCCCTTTGAGACATGCTTGTATACAAGGGCTATATAAATAAACATGATTGATTGATTGTCAATTTCTAGTCTCTGGAGAAATTATTGAAGATATCTCGCCAATATTGTGTCATGGCAAAGTAACTACACAACCCAAACCTCTACCAAACTTTAATGATGCTTTAGGGGAATTGGGAGAAAAACAACCTCACCAGACCAGAAAGGGAAATTGCCATTAAAGCAAGATTGAGTTCATTTGCTTGGTCGACTGGTGTTTTAAAAAATTCAATTAACTGTTTAGGTTTATAATTAAACCAATGGTGCTACAATACCTATATATCTCATAGACAATACATACATTTTCTGGGTCAGATAAAGCTCTCTATCTTTATGAATGCTGTCAAGTTGATTCAAATAGTGGTTTAGATTAGCTTGATTAGAATATTTGAATCAGGTATTTGATGTATAGCTCTAGCAAGCTATACTGTACATACAATTGGATTTCCACGGGCAGAGTATATTTATCCATATACCCGTAGTTTAAAATGACAATGTAAGTGCTATAAATGTGCTATAAATTGTCAAAGTTGACAAGATGACACTGAACAGTAATAAATAGATGGAGGTCACCAGGTTCAGCAGTTGAAGAGTTACAACAGAATGTTCACAGTTGTCACAAAAAGCTCCACAATGCGAATGATCAAGTATCAACATCAAACTACATATTTAAAACAAGCATTGGCAGAGTGAATGCTTTTATGTCTGTACAGCTTGTCAGTGATTGTTGAGTGCTCTATTTTGTGTCTTGTTGTTTTTTGGTGGTTGTTTTTTGTAGCCATCTCAGTGAAGTGAGTAGGAACAAGACTAAAATAGGTAAAATAGCAAAGGCAAATAATTCTTAGTATTTCATTGCTTGGACTACTAGATGGGTGGGGCTTACGGCATCAGGGTAATTCAGATTGTTTCACATAAATTCACTGATGGGTAGTTTGTCAGTGACAGAAAAGTATATTAAATTGACTATCGCATCCATTCCTGTGATTGTCTAAACTTTAAATTCACTGCATGGTCCTAGGTGTCAATCCTCCCTCCGTCTGCCACACCTAGTATTAGCTAATTCTATTTTACAGAGGTCTGTCTGGGACACAGCAGGTGGGATGATGTTGTGTAATGCAGTTTTCAGTCATGTCCAAAATCCACATTCATGATAATGTGCTTTCCTTTGTTCTCCCTTCTCCCTCCCTCCCGTCCTACCCAGCCTGTCCAGTGGGTCAGTTCAAGTCGGGCACAGAGGGACAGTGCACAGGCTGTCCAGGATTCAGCCATGGCACTGTCACGGGGGCGTCTGTGTGTGCGTGTCGTGCAGGATACCGGAGAGCAGAATCGGACACTCCCGACTCCCCCTGCACCAGTAAGTATACATACAAAAGCACTTGCACACAAAGTCACATTTGGAGGTGCCAAGCCACACAAACATCCACACGCTCGTTCTCTTGCTTGTTCTCACTCCTTCCCTTCCCCTGATACTCTTGATGTGTCTCTTCCTGCTCTTGGACTGTCTGCTTTTGTTTTTACCATCTCTGGCTCTATTTCTCTTTTCCTCTGGTGTCGTTTAGCCAGGCTCCTCTCATCTGCTTTGTGTCCTTTGTCCCAATGCTGAGTATAGAGATGCGGGTCTTTTGTGACAGGTTGTTGGGGGTGGGGTGGTCACTCAAAAGTGAAGGAGGCATTGATGGTCTCGAGTGACACCTCCGTGTGGATTCAGGCGTTTGAATTCAGCCACACGTTCAATGTGTGAATGGAGGGACTTTTTGATTAGGTGCACTCTCTCAGAATAGCCATAAAGAGTTTGTGAGAAAGAGTGTGTGCCTAGTAGCATTCACATCCACCAGTTTTCTAATTACTGATAACTTACATTCCAATGGTTTTATCTTCATTATTTATAAATAGGCCATTCCCATTTTATATTCTGTTCTGGTTGTACCAGATTTCCTGTGCAATTCTGCACATTACATTTACTGTTGATTTGTATGTAACATGTCAACCCAGCCTTGCCATCTGTAAATCATAAGGACCTTTCTCCATGGAAATAAGTATTTGACCTTATTATGACATCCGTGGTACATTTTTTTGGTTTTAAAGTTTAAAAATCCCCCTTCCCAAATGTTGAATTCTGAATTTATATGTCCCTTGTGCGTGATGTTGCCCCCCGAGGATTTCCAATGAGAACATTACTATTGGCACTTAAGTCTTAGCTGCAGGCTCAGTGACAAAGCTGTGTCTCCTTGACAGGAACAAAAACTCATTCACAGTGGTATTGCTGTTTAGTTATGCTTGGCTTGAGGCAATCACAGTCTTCTCACAATTTTCAGCCGCTGATCATTATCATCCAATTTCAGACAAATGTAATTGCACCAGTTAAATTCTACAACACATGCTCCTGCTGTGGCTCTAATCTTCTCCTTGGTAACTCGTCTATATTGAAACACGTCTGTATGTGTCATGGAAAGGTACAGCAGCAGTAATTTGGCACAACAGAGTTGATGTGGAAGGTTCATGCACTGTGATTGTACGTATTTTTCTTTCTCCATGTTATGGTACTACTGTTCTAATACAATGGAGTCATTCTTTCATGTGATGCTCTATTGATTATCGGTTCAATAGAGCAGAATAGACTACTGTCTATACAGAGGGAGGTCAGGGTCAGCTACAGTACAGCGTCCCTGGAGCTGGTAGGGATTCAGTGTCTTACTCAAGGACACCTCAGCAGGGTGTTATGGGGGCTTGAACCCTGGCCTTCTGGTTAAAGGACAACTCCCCTACTCACTACACCAACCTGCTGCCCGATATTTATTATATAGGGAACGCCAAAGTGGCTTATCTCAGGTGTTCTTGTCACTCTAGGACCTCCCTCAGCCCCACGCAGCATTGTCACCCAGATCAACGACACCACGCTCACTCTGGAGTGGAATGGGCCCCTGGACAATGGCGGCAGAACAGACCTGAGCTACGCTGTCAGGTGCTCCCTATGTGGGTCCCCTAAGGGGCCATGCCTGCCCTGCGGAGACAGCGTCAGCTACCGGCCTGCGCAGCACGCTTTACTGGCTCGCAGGGTGGAGGTCTGGGGCCTGCTGCCTCACACCACATACACCTTCTCTATCCAGGCACTCAATGGAGTGTCTCAGTTCAGCGGCAAGGGCCCTGCCAGCGAAAGTGTCAACATCACCACAAACCACGATGGTAAGAGAAGGAGGGGAGGAGAGAGAGGCGACAGCTAGAGGTTTAAATCGTGAGAATTTCATATGGTATTCATAATGTCCATCTGTGCAGTGCCAGCGCTCGTGTCTGTGATTCGGAAGAGTGTGTCCACAGAGAGCAGCCTGACTCTCCACTGGTCAGTCCCAGCCCAGCCCCACTACACCATCCTGCAGTACCAGCTACGCTACTGTGAGAAGGTAAGAGCACATACACACCTAGACAACAACATCTATCTGTCATCCCATCTTCAACTATCTGGCTTAAAGGTCCCATATTCTTCAGTTTACATGATTGTGTTTTCAAATCTGCTTTGGCTCAGGATAAGAATAATGTTCATGATGCTTTGCAAATAAATGTAGTTCACATTTTAGTGGAGTTTACAAAGTACTTCACAAAAATAGAAAAAAAGGCAATTAGAAGAAAACAGAAACAAAAATAGAAACAAACCAATGTAAGAGCAAAATGTGAAGATTAATCAAATATTATGAAAATGCTAGTTTAAAGAAATGTGTTTTAAGAAGAGACTTGAAGGAAGCAACCGAAGGGGCAAATCTGAGATTCTCTGACAGGAAAGGCCAGATCAGCCTCCGTCCTGAGCCTCGACTTCAGAACAGCGAGAAGGGCCTGGTCCAAGGATCTCATGCGGTGGGCTGGCACATAGGGGGTTAAAAGATAAGAGATGTTGTAGGGGTGCCAGACCCATACATGCCTTAAAAGTAATCAATAATATTTTTAAATCAATCCTAAAAGTCACAGGTAACCAAGACGGGAGTAATGCGTTCTCTTTTCTTGGTTATGGTAAGAATGCGAGCTGCTGCATTCTGAATGAGTTGTAATCGATTTATCAGGGAGGCCAGAGAAAACAACATTACAGTAATCTAGTCTACTTGAAACGAAGGAGTGTATGAGTTTTTAGCCGTCCAGTCAAAAAAGGTATCGATTGAATTTGAAGACTACGTCACAATACTGGACCCTGATTGACTTCAAATGAGGCACATCTACTGAGCGGAGGCTTTCCAGCAGGTGTGGTCAGTTCACATGCTGAAACTGCTTGTAAAAATGGATGGATTGGACCCTGATTATCTCTTATCATCTGCCCACATGTTTCCCTTTCTCTCTCACCTTCCACCCCGCTAACTTTGTTTCTGTTTGGTAGGAACGGCGTAGCGAGGAGCAGTGCCACTACAGAGAGAGTGACGGTAACCAGGTAGTGCTGAGTGACCTTCGCAGGGCCACCGAGTACGAGGTGCAGGTCCGGGCGCGCACCATGGCAGGCTATGGCAGCTTCAGTCCTGCAGCCATCTTCCGCACCCTGCCTGATGGTAAGGAAAGGCCCAGCTTGCACTTTTAGAACGACTATCATATGCATTTCACACATACACACACACATATATATGTATTTGTCTGCACAGTCGGTTCCTGCATAATCTCATGTTATGAATGTATTGCCAGTGTCCTTGTATTGAGCCAGTGTCCTTGTGTTAAGCCTCTTAGTTTTACAAATGAATGTCATGTTTCTTTCCTTCTCCTCATTCCATTTTCCCACATTTTTCTTTACCACCAATATAAACATCTGTCCGTCATTTGTATCATAACCCCTCTCGCTCCCCCCCCTCTTTCTCTCTCTCTCCTCGTCTCTTCTCTCATCCCCCTCTCAGGGCACGACTCTCCCTCCCAGCTCTTGCTCACCGGTATCCTTATCGTTGTGGGGATGTTGCTGCTCGTCACTTTCATCAGCGTGGCCGTCTTCTGCATACGGTGAGAACGAGGCAGGGCGAGAGATAGATTTGGAAGGGAAAGAAGGTGACAGAGAATAACAGGAAATGGAGAAGTGGGGGGAAATCGAAGGGACCGAAACAAATAACAACCGTGACCCCGATTTTACAGTTTTGCAGTGCTTTGTTCTTTTGTTTGTACAAATCCTATCTTATCAAGGGTGGATTTGCACTCCGTTACCCACACCATTTTTGTGAGCCTGTTCAGAGCAATATTCATGATACCTTTTGCTTACACAGCTAAAAGTTATCCGGCTCATTAGAACATTTTCCTTAGGCTTCATTGTTTCAGTAAATAGAGTTGGATGCCATCAAAGAGAGAGAGCGAGAGAGAGACTGTGATAGAGAGGTAGAGGGCAGGGAGAGACAGGATGCAGCCGTCCCAACCCTGTTTCCACGGGACAAGAGAACAATAGCTGTGACCTTGTGACACACACACTTGGGAGCACATACTCACATCCACACACACACACACACACACCAGTGGCAGAGGCCCAGATCTGCCACTAACTGAGGGTGGTGCATTATTGCTATTTTAGGCTTATGAGGTGGGAGAGAGAGAGAGGAATGGAGGAAGGCAGGGATCCAGTAGCTACAGGGTTGTACAGTCTTACAGGGATGAGTTTGTGCCAGCAGAATTATAATGGAGGTTGGTTAAGGTATCCGCCATTACCACAAACCACAATGTATTGTGTGTCTGACATTGAGAGAGATTCCTTAAGATGGTTTATGGCTAATGAAAGCCTTTTCACATCAAGGTATAATTTTTGTGTGAAAATAAATAAATAACAACATAATGAGGGTAGTATATTGAGAATGGGAGGTCGTCCTTCAATACTCTGTATCTCTACCAGCTCCAAGGGTGCTGTTCTGTAGCTGACCCTGCTCTCTGACCTCCCAGTGCGAGTGGGGCAAGTGAAAAGAGAAATTCCTACGGGGATCAATAAAGTATTACCTTTTTCCCATTTATTTCTTGTAAGCCAGCTGTAAAACACATGTATGGCAGATAAAAAAACATCTCGATTTTTGCTTATTTCTGCAGTAGTTTGAGTTTAAGTCACTGGAGCATCCTGTGATTGTTTTTGCATCTGAACAGTCACATGGTATGACCATTGATGGTGCATCACATTAGGTTGAAAAAGCACTTGGAATGTTCACCCGTTCTTCTGTTAACTAGACCAGTGGTTCTCAAAGTGGGGTCCTTGAGAGGATTCCAGCGGGTCCCCAGCAAAATCGGGAATAGTTTAATTTCATTCACCAAGAATGATCCCAATGGAGAATGTATAAGAATGACCACTGTAATCCTAGGTTTCACTCTCGCCCTGTTATCTCCCCATGTACAGTGTAGACGGTTCTACAATTCAATACTAAATCAAATGACAATAATCTTCCCATGGGTCCCTGGGGCAATGTTATTAAACAGGGGTCCGTGGCCCTAATATGTGTCTATCTGGGGGTCCGTGATATGAAAATGTTTAGGAACCACTGAACTAGACCACCTATTTATCCTGGTCTCTTTCTACCAGCAGCAGACAGAGCCAAATAAAGGATCCAGAACTGAGTGACAAAAACAGCCAGTACCTTGTTGGCCAAGGTAATGGATAAAGGACACACACACTCGTACAGACTTTGCAGAAGCCAGCAATATTTACAAAGTCATACACGTCAGGGAAATCATTTTTAATGTGACTGGGCTCTTTGCTGCTCATAGTTCTCTGACATTTCTTCTCTTCCTTTCCCACGATCCTGTTTGTCTTTCTCTCATAGGGGTCAAGGTTTATATCGACCCTTTCACCTATGAGGACCCTAATGAGGCAGTGCGAGAATTTGCCAAGGAAATCGATGTTTCCTTTGTCAAGATTGAGGAGGTTATCGGTGCTGGTGAGCCCCTGCCTTTTGCTTTTCCCATTATTTCTAAATGTAAATGTATAAACATTGTCCTGATCAGCTGTTCCTGTGTATATACAGACAGTGACTATTTTTTTTCTGTAGTGTGGCCTTGCAGATTGTTCTCTTGAGAAATAATGTTTCTGAAAGCAAGTGAAATGGATTCCATGACATTTTTACTAGGCACTTGTAACATTGTTGGGAAAAAGATTCAATATTGTCACCACAATTAACCAATTAACCGATAAACATGTTAGCGTTATTAGTGTCTCTCATTCAAACCAAAGGGCACCACTAGCTGCAAGCTAGCTTTAGGGTTGCTGAAAGATAACTTCTTTTTTTTTCTCCTAACGTGGTAAATGCCTGTTAAAGAAAACTGACTAAAATGCAATCTACCGCTGCATCCCTTTAAGTTGTGCGTGTGTGCGTGGTACAGGAGAGTTTGGGGAGGTGTGTCGAGGAAGGCTGAAGGTTCCTGGGAAGAAAGAAAACTACGTGGCCATAAAGACACTAAAGGGTGGCTACACTGAGAAGCAGAGGCGGGATTTCCTGTCGGAGGCATCCATCATGGGCCAGTTCCAGCACCCCAACATCATTCACCTGGAGGGTATCATCACTGCCAGCTGTCCAGTCATGATCCTCACAGAGTTTATGGAGAACGGAGCGCTGGATTCTTTTCTACGGGTCAGTGTGACACAGTGAACACACACTCACACACTCTGAAACACACAGTCACTTCATCATCCTCAAACGTAACTTTCCCCCCCCTATAGCTGAACGATAGCCAGTTCACCCCCATCCAGCTGGTGGGTATGCTGCGTGGCATCGCCTCCGGCATGAAGTACTTGGCGGAGATGAGCTACGTCCACCGAGACCTTGCCGCCCGTAACATCCTGATCAACAGCAACCTGGTGTGCAAGGTGTCCGACTTCGGCTTGTCACGCTTCCTGCAGGAGAACTCCTCTGACCCGACCTACACCAGCTCTCTGGTGAGACAACAACCCTCTTCAGGGACCGCCTGAGAAACCCCTCCATTCAGTTCATCTAGAGTAACTACCAGTCAGATGATACGTAGTGATACGTGTTTATCTGTAGCAATAATATTCACAATGGTAATTCACAAAAGATAACAAAAAGTCACTGTTCATACAAAGGCTTTGTCATTGCCTTTCCATTTTTACAGTGACATCGTGAGAATGCTTAGTCTGCTGTACTGGTAGGCTACTATAGTATGAAGTTCAAGAGTTAAATCTTAATTATCAAGTTTTATGAGTGAAACTGATTAAACATCAAGCACAATAGACATCAAATTATATAGAACGAAGGTAAAGGAGCACCTGTGGTCTCCCAAAATCCTTGTGCACGAGAAACCAAGTGGTAAGGTTTGGTGATTTGGTGAAGCTAAGCAATTGCATATGATTATGTGTAAAGAAACATGACGCAATGAGCAGCTTACTAACCAAAGCCTACATGTATGTAACCTGTCCTGAGGGCAAAGTCTTATCCAGCTGGGCCTGTGGGGCTTCATGTCTTTCTGTTTGGGATTCCCAGCATGAAAAAGATCAGAAGCTCTCGGTGTGAAGCTTACAGCAGGTGGCTGTAGTTTAACCAGTGGTTGGTCGGGGCATTGATCTGTGAAATGGACCAACAATGGCATTGATTGGGGTGATATTTTTTCTACTCTACAGCTACACTCGATATTCCGCTCTAATTCATGGCCATGTTTTTTGTATTCATTTTTCTAATGTGGTCCATAATTTAGTTATCATTATGTTCTTGGAGTTGTATGTCAACCGTACTCGAGACATCGTTATCTGGGTTGTGTTGTGGCTGCACATTTGTTGGTAGTGTGTCATATTTTAGTAGTAACGGTCTATCATTTGAGCTACCTTAACTCCCTTTAGAGTTGAATACCCAGAACCCTGTGTGAACATGATTTTGTGACCAGTGCTTTGTGAAGTGTGCAGTGTTGACTGTTATGCTCTCCTTATAGGGAGGTAAGATCCCCATCCGCTGGACGGCACCAGAGGCGATAGCCTTCCGAAAGTTCACCTCAGCCTCAGATGTATGGAGCTATGGCATTGTCATGTGGGAAGTCATGTCCTTTGGAGAGAGGCCATACTGGGACATGAGCAACCAGGACGTAAGTTGAAGCAACAAGTCATGGTAGGCCGTTCTTTAGAACCGCTCTGAGGTTTTGTCAGGCACAACACGAAGCAGAGCTTTTCTAAAACAACGGTAACACCATTGTAATAAAAACCGAATGCAAATGTTTGTTTGGCTCAATAATAATGCAATAATCAATATAATTATAGTAGCTAAACAAAGTTGTTGCTAAGCAACACAGTCAGTTTGACAGTGACAATTTAATTTCAGAATTCCAGTTTTCCTCATTTATTTCTGTATGTGTTCGTTTCTTTTTTATTCTTGTTTGTACCTTTACTCAGTTGTCAATACCCCAAACAAGTCAAACTTAACTTCAATATCATTCATTCTAATTGGTTTGAGTAGTGATTTTTGGTTATCGCAGTAATATTTAAATCAACAGTTATGTGGCCACAGGTGTGTGTTTATTTTGCAATGCCTTCAAAAGTGGCTCAGGCTAACAGAACTGAGGACCGGAACTATCCATGTTTTAAGTTTGCATCTACAAATCAACAAACTACGGAAACGCCAAACAAAGTATGAGTACCTAAGAAGGAGTAGCCGCGCTTTGCCTTCAGAACAGCTTCCTTGGAAAGCTGTCATACAAGTCTGAACTGTGTAGTGGGATATTAGGCTGTTCTTCAAGAAGGAAAGCCTCCAGTTCTTTGTGGGGTGAAGGAGGTGGAAATGATTTTCACTCTCTGTGATGTTGAGCTCTGGTGATTGGGGAGGCCGTTTGACTTCATCCTGAAGTTCATGAAACCATTATCTTCTTGGAGTATGGAAACATAAGGGAACATCATGGTTTTTCTTTTTTATTCCTTGGCCATTATACGATCATGCAGAGCAATCATCAGCCCTAATGAGTCCCAGTAGATGGCTGGCCATAACATCACAGATCCACCACCATGTTTAACAGTTGGCAACAGGCATTGTGGGTTGAAGGCATCCTTTGACTTTCTCAATCATAAACTGCTCCAGATGTAGGAAACATGGTAAAAGTTGACTAATCATACCATATTTATGTTTCCATTACTCAGAGGTTCAGGTTTTGTGCTTCTTATACCATGTTATGCATCTTTGTGTGTTGGCCTTAGATACAAGTGTCACAGCTTTGTGAAGGTGACAACATACCGTTTTTGTGACAGAGGTGTTGATTCAATTCTATGTTCATTTTTTACCTGTGTAGCTGCCTTTGTAATTTGATTTACATTGCATTACATTACAGCATTTAGGAGACGCTTTTATCTAAAGCGACTTACATACATTACATTACAGCATTTTAGGAGACGCTTTTATCCAAAGCGACCTACATATCATACCGTTGGCGGAGGCAGCCATGCAAGGTACCAACCTGCTCAACGGGAGCAATTCGGGGTTAGGTGTCTTGCTCAAGGACACTACGACAGATTTTTCCCAGGAGGAGCTGGACTCGAACCGCCGACCTTGCAGTTGCGGGGCGGGAACTCTACCTCCTGAGCTACTGCCGCCCATCACACCATGCACCACACTACACACAAACATATATTTGCATGTCTTTTTGACTGTGGGAGGAAACTGGAGCACCCGGAGGAAACCCACGCGAACACGGGGAGAACATGCAAACTCCACACAGAAAGGTCCGGGGTGGAGATTCGCACCCACGACCTTCTTGCTGTGAGGC
>OMOT01027403.1:5710-18197 GCA_900312575.1 Acanthochaenus luetkenii | reverse complement strand
AGCGAGAGGTTTTGACTCCTGATATCCAGGAAGTAGCCGGATGGTTCAGTATGGCAGTTTTCAGACCGGGTGCGTTTTGTCTGACTTATTTCTACCCGGCCGTAAAATCCAAACTGCAACCAGACGCTTTCAGCCCAGATGGAGTCGGTTGGGTTACTTCTTCTTTTTCCGTATCCGCTTCCTGCCTCAGGCCAAAAAGCTTTATTGACATGACTGGTAACACAATAACATTAGAGGGTGAAGGTGAAGTCCGTCCCCTGCTGGACCGGCGGCAAACAGACATTTTGATGACGAAATGTCTGAACGTAAGAATCGATTCTTGGGAGTTGGTGAATCGATCGATGCTCGTGGACAATAGAATCGCGATTCTTACATGAATCGATTTTTCCCACCACCCCTACTGGAGAATGTATGTTGTGGGAATCCCTGGTAACCTTCCAATGCCCTTGTTTTAGGATGGAGTGTCAAGATTGATAATAGGGTGGAGTGCTAAGAAATGAGCGCATTGTAGTCCATTACAATACTCCATGTTAGAATGGGGCATGTATCAAGAAGGGAGCGTGACTGTGTAGTAGCCAAGTATTGCCCTACCTATGCCCTTATACTTGGAGGGGGTGTGCAGGGAGAATCCATTGATGGAGCTCAGGTCCTCAGAGGAGAGCTGGTAGGGCGGTCGCAGCTTGATCTCCGTCTGCATGTCTGACAGGTTGATCTTGGTGGACAGGGAGCGGGGGCTGTTGTAGCGCTGCTTGGTCTTCTGGATGAAGGTGTCTGATGGTGGCGATCAGCACAACAGCAATGGGATCATAATACAGGCAGCATTAAGTGCAACAGAAACAGGCAAATATATGCAGTGTACATGAGAAAGTAGACCTTTCTGTTGGCTTGGCTGTGGGTTATACATGTAGGGGGAGAGAGCAATACTGCCCTACAAAAGGTAAACAGCAGTATCACCTTTTGTGTTTTTCAAAGGTCAAAACATGACTCAAGTTTAGATTTCATTTTAACAAAAATAAGACCCATAGGTGCTGCTTCTAAACAATATCCACTTCTGTACCAAGAATACTTTTGTCAGGACAGGAGATAATGAAGATGAAGATAATTCAGTTATTTTTCTCTGTTTCACTGTCTTGGTCTTAGGCAGTTACTGCCCTTTAGCGGTGTAGGTCAGAACAGATAGTGAGAGAAAGAGAGCTGCACCCGTTACTGAAAATGCAACATGTCTTGTGGCTGAATTGCATTATGGTCTATTGAAACAACAGTCAATGGAGAAATTGGTATCTGCCTCTTCTACGATGATTTCTCCCTGTATGACTGTTGAACAGTGGTGCAAAATGGTGAGTTTAGAAAGAAGCTCTTGCTCTTTAATTGTGGTGGGCTGACATCAAAACCTGACATTTAGCATTAATGTTTTACACAGTTGAAAACATTTCTGTTCCATGGGAGCTCACCAAACTCAATGAAGGAGTATGGCCGCACGGCGCTGTTGATTCGCTTGGTGTCATAGGTGACGATGAACTCCCTCTGTAGCTCGTCCAGGAAGCAGAAGGCCAGCACGTTGGGGTAATTCTCTGTGCACACCATCAGGTATCCTACGCCCAGAGAGCTTGTGAAACTGAAACACACACACACAGAGTATTGTGTTAACACACTGCGCTCTTTTCTCTTGATGGAAACCATGGAATATTAATTAGGACACCATGCTAAATACAGTGCAGATTATAGACAAAACACAATGGGGTTTCTGATGCTACTGGTTGTGCCTTAAAGCATAAAACCTGCATTTCAGTACAAACACTAACCAGTATATTTCTACCTGTAAAGACAATTCACATCTCTGGCTAATTAAACGTAATTTCACACCCAGATTCAAATATACTCAATTCTACGAACAAATGCACTTCAGTAGTCCATTATTCAGCTCTGCTGTGTCTATTAATATACGGTAGGTAAATAGTATTTCAAAAGATATACCAACTCCCACATTATCTGAATAGCTGGGAGAACATTTGAGGGAAAGCAGATTATCACAAAATCTAAATGGGATGTGCAACACAATGGTCAACAAACAAGTACAGATTGAAGTGATGGTTGTGGCTTGACAAACCAAAACAGAACTGTGAGAGATCTGAAGGGTGACAATGACCAGATGCCAGTATCTGTCACTCTGTGCACAGTAGCGTACGTGTCTTGGATGTCAAGATGACTCATACACAGCTAATAGAGGAGGGAAGGCACCTTGCTCTCTCAAGTTTGAATGACAGTAAATATTGTGCGTGTGGAATCACAGCCCACACAGCCTCTAAAAAGCCTAATATATCACAGCATAGATTAGCATGTGACTCAAAACACTGGTTGGCTCATTCTGACCTTCTCCGTCTTTCTTCTCTTCTTTGGATGCTGATGTCTTGATTAAAGTAACTCATATAAAAGGAGACTCTGGTCGTCGGAGGGTGCAGTTTGCTTATAGATGGCTGATCCCGTCTGCTGCCTTAATGAGACCAATTAGCTCAGAACAAACGCTTGACATAATTCCAAAAGCATTTCCTCAAGTCCCAGTGGGACTTTAAAAACCAGTCTGATGTCTTAGATGACAGCCTAGCGTTGGAAGCCTAGTCAAACCATTCATATTAAGAAGGACTTTCAAATATTTCACCATACCACAATTGTGGTAGGGGGTCAGGTAAAGATCAGCAAAATGATCAACAGTAGACTGTTTAATCACCCATGGTTGCATTACAGTACCTTGAATTTAAAATATGCTAAGTTAGACTCTGCTTTTATGCTTAAAAATACGATAATACGGTAGACAGTCACTAATCCAGTTCTGCTGGAAATGGAGGTTGCTCAAACCAATGAACTGGATGACTGACATACTCAGTACTTAAATGATATGAAAAATAAATGTCTAAATATGTAATAAGCACATACAAATATGTTCCACATTCCATGCAGTTGCATGGCAGCTGGCTGTCAGTGCGCTTATGTTGCGTGCCGTGTATCTGGAGGGTTTTGGCGGGCAGTCGTTTCTTCTTGCAAAATTGATTTATTGTTCCCGTACTTTTCACGACCAAGCCACACATTTCATTGATGTCATTTGACTAATAAATTATAATAAATAACCAGCCAGCAGGTCGGGGAGTGCCCTCAACCAGCCAGCAGGTCAGGGAGTGCCCTCAACCAGCCAGCAGGTCAGGGAGTGCCCTCAACCAGCCAGCAGGTCAGGGAGTATCCTCAACCCATGTATTTGGTGGATTTCATCTAGGGCAGTCTCTGTAGTTTGGCAGTCTTATCCAGCCTTGGCGTAACATTTCCATTAGGCATGATTAGAGGATGATACAAGGGACAGCAGAGGGGGCCAAATTCAGAGGTCTGCATTCTAAGTTGTGCTCCATCAACTTCCTGAAAAGTCTTGCAGTGATGGCAGATGTTCTGAAATTGTCAGAAATTCTTCAGAACAGGAAGACCACACTCCCAAAGGCCCATGACATCATGATAATGTATGTCAAACACATAGAAAGCCTCCATCGCTACCCAGGACAACATGCAGTTGATGAAATATTAGATGTGCGTGTTCAGGGATGCATGAAGCTGGGGGCGGGAGGAAAACATTATACGAGTTAAAGTATGTATAGTATGCCATATAGCCTGACCAAACAACATGACTTTAAATCACCATCCCGCGTGACCTACTTGACATTGTATTGTCCAGTCTTGACTGTGCAGCGGTCAGGGAACTGTCCGAGTTTCTTGGACAGGCCTTTGAGGTGCCTCTTGGTCTCCTGAAGCCCTTTGTCCTGTTCATAGTCAGTGGATGCAGAGAGGGGCAGGCCATCCCCGACCCTCACCACGGAGGCAAACAGCACCATCGACATCTTACAGCTGGTGCACGCTCACTGAAGCCCTGCACACAGGGAGGGGGAGGGGGTATGACTTAGTGCTGACATTATTTTTCTCATTAGCCTGCATAGCAAGGTTAACTATCAAATTGCAACACAGTGCATGCTTTCTGGCGAACGATACAAACAAATACATTTCTCTGAACTTGGTCAATACTGTCTCGGTAGGTCTGTCTTTCTGTGGGCTACAATCAGAACCATGGACAGCTCTGGACACACAAAACGACGTTCGAGGTAGCGCCGGGACGCATCATGGCGACAACCGTGCCCATGTCCCTTCAAAGCATTCAGGTCCAAACTCGATAACTCAGTAGTTTGAAAAGCAAAGTTAACAGTTGAACACCAGTACCTGGGTTGATAAGCTGACGTGCCAGTAGCACACCACAGAGACTTTTAGCCAGGAGAAAGTTGCACACGTTTAGCAGCCTCGAGTCAGTAAGGGCCACTTTGGAGAGTAGTTACCGTTAGCTAACAATTCAATGGCAGTTTGAATTGAGCTAACGTTATATTTAGCTACAAATTGTGGTTATGTCGAAACTCTTCATGATGTAAGCCGTCCTCTTTGCAATATATATATATATAACGCATGATCAATCACCTGCATCAGGCCAGGTTAGATAGCTAGCTAACGTTAGCGGCTAACATTAGCTTAACCTAACGTTAGCAGGCTAGTAGCTAGCTAGCTTGAAAGTCCACTGGTAAAGGCAAGATTCTGAGCAAACCTGAAGAAACGCCTGACGACAGGTCTTTAATACCTGGTGAGTGAGTGTAGCATCATTTGAGGATAATTCCTGTCAGTCTGTGATGTGCTGTATAACTGCACAGACAGCTAGCTAGCTAGAGCGACGATTCTTTACGTTTACGTGGCTGTTTCGCTGTGGATTGTGGGTAAAGCCAACCTCTGATTAGCACCCACTGCATGCCGCTTGTTCCATCCATACGGAAGAGGATTAGGGCCAAATATGATTAATGTAATTGACTTCTGAGGTTAAAGTCAGATTTTTGCCTTTATTCTTGGAATACTGATATGACTCTCAGAAGTCAAATAAATGCGTCACGTTGCCCTAATCCTCTTCCACACATCCACAATAAGCTATTGAATTATGTAATATCTGCTAATTGGACTTTTGTTCAGTAAATGACTTTGTTTAGAAGATTGTTAAAGTTGTTATGATAGTGGTAACTCAACCCACGGGGTCCTCAACATATCAAGAATATTTAATATCACTATTGTTTCTCTCACTAGAGATTAGCTCAATGAGAGAATGAATGAGGATGACTGTTGTGATCTGAGGTTTCACGGTACCCAACGTGGTTATCAAGATACCTACAGTCAGTGTTGTGCATGAACGCGCTCATATTTCTGGTGAAGTGAATGGATCATTATAACTAGTGAACGAGAGTTAACGACGCTCACGTGAATTTATTTATATCGCCCTTCACCACAGCGTGTCTGCCTCAAAGGACTTTACAGAAAATGAGCCAAACTAGATCTACCTGAACATCAATCAAAGGAATTACAGAATGGTATCAGACAAACAGGGAAACAGAACAAAACTCACGTTTTTATGCAAATACTGACGCCGGTTCTGAAGAAACAAGTGCGAACGTCAGCGACGTCATCTCTCAGCTAGTGACTGTAAGTCAGTGGTGGAACCAGCAGCTCTGTAATGAAGTCAGTGGTGGAACCAGCAGCTTGGAAACATGAATCTATTATGTTTTTGAACTGCTGCATCATTTGGTTCATGCAGTCTAAATAAAAAATCCACTGCATCTACAGTAAACCTTTACTGCACCTCTTTTTAACTTTCTGCATAATATGACACATTGTTTAAGTGGTAAAACAGACATTGTGTTTTCTTGGCTTTTAAAAGAAATCTAGGAGGAGGTTCTACTGAAAAAGAATGGATTTTAAAAAAATTACCGGAAGAAATGGACGTGAATTAGTTCATTTTTTGGGACTGTGAACTTAGTTCAAAATGATAAATTATGAACTATGAACGTGAACTAGTTCATTTTAATCTGTGTGAACAGAACTTTGAGCAGCTCTTGAGAAGTGTGAACTTGCACAACATTGCCTACAGTGTAGACAGTGATGCTGTACCCAAAGGACAAAGTCTTATGATATGGGGGTCTGTGGTCTAATATGTATCTATTTGGGGTACCGTGACATTAGACGGTTTGGAAGCCTTAAACTCTTGATTACAACAAAGTAGTTTTCAGCTCCCTGCGCTATGGGATTAAACAAAAATAATCTTGCTGTAAATAGTTTGTTCTGAAAAGAGGCCTTAATATTCATGAGAGAGAGAGAGAGAGACAAAAAGTGAAAGTCTTCTGTTACTGACTTGATGAATAGCCACAGGTCCAGGGGACTGTTTAGTGCAGATTATGTCAGGTGAGAGGGAGACGATGTTGTCATTCAGTCTAAATAGAGGGGGAATGTATTAGTGTCCACCACTGTTTCTGTTTCTGAGTCTGAGTCATCATCATACATATTCAAGGGGTTGTCGAGAACTGGGATGAATCCAAAAACATTTTTTTAGAACAATCTCTTAGGTCTCTACCCACGTTCAACCATTTGTAATTTTTTTTCTTCACAGAATTATCTTGTTTGGGTGAGTATCAATAAACACAATTTAAAAAAGCATATTGACGATGATATTAGTTATTTTGTGTCAAACGGGTTAGAAGCCCCATAATCATCCATACTGCTCACACTGACTATTGACTGCTCAGGTGTTGTGCTTCAATAAATAGCTGCCTTCTCAAACTTCAACACTATTTAACGTTGTCTTTTATATCAAGGGTACAACACAATATTTCTTAAGATGAAAAACCCCACAAAAACCCACATTCAAAATTCAGAAAAGTAATGACACAGATCTGACAGTGGTGACA
The DNA here is from genome assembly GCA_900312575.1 of Acanthochaenus luetkenii. NCBI lineage: Eukaryota > Metazoa > Chordata > Actinopteri > Beryciformes > Stephanoberycidae > Acanthochaenus > Acanthochaenus luetkenii. Next base: position 11,400 of record OMOT01027403.1, on the reverse strand, counting down.
GAAAACACTAAACGTATATACTGTATATTAATTTACTCTAATGATAAATGTTTTTCAAACAACCCCAAAACACTCAACACTGACTGACGCATATGTCTCTGCTCTCAAGGTCACCGAATTGTTTTCTAGCTGACAGACTACATTCAGGATCTGGATCCTTTTAAAGATCAAGCCTCTCCTAGAGACAGTTTAATATATATCTATAGTATGACATGTCAGTCCATCTCACATGACACAGCAGGGAAATCAAATAGGAAATGGGCCATGATACAGCATGTTCAACATGGGGAAAGTGGGTCGAGGGTCCTGAATAGGATCAGGTGACAAGGAATACTTTGCTCCTCACAGATGCCTTTGTCTAATCGGCTACACTACACATCAACTGTAAATCAATGCTGTGCACAGGCAATTGGCTGGTTGCTGCCAAATAAGACTCAATACCTGGAAAACTTTTAGGCTTGTACGGACAGCCTTTCCGCTATAGGTCGATTCAACCTGAAACGCGGATGAACTCAACATAGAGTATGTATGGATTTCTGTGGATCTAGCATGCATGGCACTCATTCATTTTCCACTGACAGTGTCACCAGGCAATCATCGACGAGCATTCACGGGGAGACTGATGGATTCCACAAGCTATAGTTTACCAATCAGCAATCATAAAAAAGGATGCTGCTCTAGTCACCGTTGACTGGCAGCTCCATTGAACTGCACAGAAAGCGAGCATATGGATCTTTCAGCGAGGGGTGTACATCATTTTGATTACTGCCTCTTGACAAAAGAAAATCTTTATCTCTCCCAAGCAGATACTCAGGGGTCTATTTTTTTCTTTTTCTTTTGGGGACTTCTGGTGTTTGGATCAATTTGTCCCAATGTCGGCACATTGAATAGTGTCCAATGCAGTTCCATCTCCAAACTACAGCAAAATAATAGGGTATGGGATCAATGTCTGTACAGAAGGAACCAACAAAATCAGAAAGCTGCTTGTTGAAGGATAAATCTGATGCACAAGGGCATGGTGTGGGCTTGGATCCCAAAATGAACATAAAGGCAGCACAAAGAAGCTGAGTTAGAGGACAGGCAGGCAGATAAGATGCAGAGTGCAGACTGAGGTCAAGGAGTTGACACCCTGAACAGCACAAAACACAATTACCCATAAAGGGAAAATGGCTGTTGTTAAGAGAACTTAAAATCTGAGCCAGACCTTGACTCTGTATTAACAACCATATGCCCTCCATTTCTTATGTTCATTTTCCACAGGTTAAAATCCTTGCCCCTCAAGAAAAACCCTGTTGCCACAAAAAGCCTCACTACCAGGCATGAAAATAAAGTGTTCTGCCCCCTCTAAAACCCTTTAAAGTGAAATTGAGTGGGTATTTCTGCCTGTGCTCATAGGCATTAATCAGCCTGCTATAGCTCGACATCGCATGCATCCCAACAACAGCAGTTTATCTAAGCAGACTAGCATGACTCCAAAAAAAGTTTTGACGAAGCCTTGGGGAAAGCGTTGTGAATCCTGCTGACGTTCAATTGAAATTGTGTGGAAAAACACTCCACAGAGTTTCCCAGGACCCTGATCCCCAAAACTGATGATTTATAGTGTTTAGCATGTTTGCATTCCTGGAAATACAGATGTCTCAAGTCATTTAAAACAAATGTATAGTAAAGACATCAGCGTCAGTTCTGCGGAGCGCTGCTAATGATCAATCTGTTTTCCTTTGGAGATGGAGAAACACATGGGCACGAAAACCGCGTTCATCAGGACTGTCCCATCAGCCCACTGACCCTACACGGTCAACTTCTATTTATTGTTGTGTGCCGACAGCCTAGCTTGGCTTCAAAATAGGTTCTCATGCTCTGGATATTCATGTATTAAACTCTGGTAAACATTCTTCGGAATAGCGCAAAGGAGAGCAGGAATGTTGACAGGCATATCAACGTTACAACGGACAACATTTTGGAACTTTAAGACTTTATTCTTTTGATCTCGTAAGGTCCTTATTGTAAAGGGGCAAAACTGCACATATGGCTGAGCACAGAAAAATCAACAACGGCAACAATGACTTCTTGGCATAAGTATGACAAATTCCCACACAATATGGACACCTTTGGGATAAGACAGCGGTGGCCTTTATATGGATATTCATTAAACACGTGATAGCACTGTGGAGAACCCCAAGGAAAAAACAACTGGATAGAGGAACGGCAATATGTCAACACCAGCTCTGTTCTTCCAACTGATGTTGCAGCAAGTCCTGCTTTTGCATTCCATGACACGCAACAGTCACACTGAACACTGGAACACAAAAACAGTGTTTGGTGTCGGCCACAACACTTGAGACAGTTTCACTTGGAACTAGCTCATTACGAAATCACAATGTTAATGCTCATCAAGAAATGGTTCGTTAACATCTATTGACCCGACATGTCTCATTCAATGCATCTTGCCACGACAGAGCACAGGAACTCTAAAGTGGACAATTCAATCTATGCACCGGTGCTCTTTTTCTTGGGACACAAATGTAAACAGTCTTTTATTTGGCGACCTAAGGGCTCCGAAACATCCAGCTTGAATGCAAATGACAAACTAGTTCCCTTTAATTGTGTTTCGCTATCCCTGAGAACCTTATTCATAATGAAAGAAACCAAAGTCCTGAATAATAAAACACAAGTTCTGCTACAGATAAGCCTTTAAATATTTATAGCGGTTTAAGCCTGGAGTTGAAAACACACCGCATAGGAGTCGCCACATAGATAATGATAATGGCCCCGGTATCAATGACGGTGCCAGGCCCGGGGGAACACTGCCCACATCGAGCAAAATTATGCTCGTGGGGTAGAAACACATGGACATAAAACGGTCTGGGTTCACTTAAACCAATACCCTGAATCTCTTAAGTGTAAACCAGAGGTCTAAATTATCCCAGCATCTCCCTGAACAATACAATGTACAATTACATTACACCGCATGAATGTTGAGGGGCGTGTGGGATTTGTGTTGAAAGATTATTTAAATCGCTAGAAGGGAATTTCAGGCATTGGACATTGGATTATCAACATGCAATATTTAGCCCCAGAACGTTGCCCTCCTCCCATGCTTTTATTCGGCTTATGTAAATGAGCCCTACACTTCCTGAAAGATTGATGGAATCCCGTTCTGAATGTAGAGCGGTGGAGAGAGGTAACACTAAGCATATTCACTACAGCAAGAACAGGAGGCCTCAGACAATGGCTAATGTTTGGAAATGTATGAAGCATGTAAATATCAAAAGGGCAATGTTGATGTATTTTCTTCTCCCTTCCTTCTCTGGTCCAGGATTTAAGGGAACTGCAAAGGCACAAGGCCTGATTCCCCACCGCTTACATTATCCTTTACAGCCTCATATCACCTCATCTGTCCGCAGTTCCAGTAACTACATTTGTTTTGATACACATTTTAAGGCCACAGTTTTAAGCGACACAACTTTTTACATTTATTTCTAAAAGCAACACTAAACCCGATAGCCTGGAACCATTCAAAATATTGCCCCTTGATTTCACCTAGATCACATGGCCTAGGTAGCTGCCTACTTGACGCAGCTTTTGCCAGAATGCGGTGCCACACTGAAAAATATCTGTGAGGAAAACACTTTCCTACTGATCTTGCGAGTACAAGAAGGCAATATTCTGGATGGTTCTGGACTTCAGACATGAAGGTTCTGTACAAAAATATTGGAACCAACAGATGTATATCAATAATCAGCATACTCCTCTTCTATAGACAGAGCAGGGGGCTTGTAGGACTGGATTAGGACCCCTGTGGTGTGATGTACAGCGCGGCCTCCGCCTCCAACTGATGTTGCCCACCACCACGGGCCTCAATCACACAGACCCCCACAGGGCTGTGCAGGGGTCATTATTGCATAGATACAGTATAGGGTGTAGCTTTTCACATATACAGTCACAGTATTTGAAAGAAAGAAAAAGTGATTATTTTTTTGGTCTGTTTTGTCTGTGTATTTTTTCCCTCCCCCCAATCAAAATATCCATGAAAAAGTAAGTCTCGAGTGATTGGTCTGACTGTAGGTACTCTGTTGGTATTATTACAAACGTGATCACCACGGTATAAAAAATAGCCTTTCGCTGAGATCATCAAGTCTCCCATGTCAGTGCTGATAGGGACCCTTGCCAGGGTCAAGGGTCACAGTGCAACGACAAGCTCCGCCCCTTCCCGCACCGCCCTCAGAGCTCTTCCTTCCGCTTGCCAACCTTTTCCTGATCCCGCCCTCTTAGGCTGCGCATGAAGCCTGTAAAGCCGGCCTCCTGTGGAGACGGAGAGGAGAGAAGGATGGACAGAGAATGACTACAACACATTTCTAGGGTTGAAAGATGTATTTTGGGGGGATTTCTGTCATGAAACATTAAACCGACTTGGCCTGACAGCATGGAGACAAGAGGGATGTGGACACAGACTCCAAATCATGTTGCCAAATACCAGGTCAATTTGCTTACCCCTATCCAAACTATTATGATTACGGTCTGCGTGTATTATTCTTTGGCCTCTATTTCAAGAGCGTGTCAGTGGCTAAATTTACATGCACCCGCCTATTGGTCATACTCCGGTTAAGGTCTTATTCAGGTTAAGCCGTTTACATGAACCTTTGACACCCTGCACTTTGAGTATCCCTGTTATGAATGAATCATTTCACAGAACATTCCTGTCCACAGATAAAATGGTCTACCAGCAAAAAGGTGTGAAAAAGCTGCCCTCTTTGTCTGAACAACAATAGACTACATCTAATACAGGGGAAAGAAACAACAATCCAATTGTTCACCGCCATGGTTTTTGTTGATATCAACATGTACCTATAATGCTGTGCGAGTCTGAGTTTGCGAAAACTGCGTGAACCAACAGTGAAAGCAGTAAGCTATTTACATGCCACAGTAACCAGTTTAATATGGGAATAAGCGAGGTTTCTAATACTAAGAGTATGACCATACCTGCATTATTGTAACCCAGTTAAGTCAACCAGAAACCAGGTTATTTGACTTAAGTGTAGTCAGTAAGTGAAAGAAACAAAGACAAGAGATATGTAGTAGAACTTACCCCACGATCGCCATTGTATTTTTCAGCAAACTTGCCATAGTTGTAGTAGTTGAACGTAGGGTAGCCCTCCACTCCTTCCTGCTTGCAAAGCTCCTGGTTCTGTCCTTTGGTACAGTCCACAGCGGCGTACGCAATCTGAGGAATAGAGGAGCAATTATCGTCAATGTACTGTTATACAGTACAAAGTATAGTATAACAGCTATGTATGAGGAGTGTAGAATTGTCATAGTTCACATATCATATATAGATACTAACTGCAATAAAAAAAGGCCTTCCTGGCCATAATGAAGTCGAAGCTGAAGACCAAAGGTGAATGGGTCAATGCTGTTTGGGCCGGTAGGCTTTTGAATGAGGATCTTAGGCTGGCAAGATCAGCATCATCTTTAATCACCTCCTAAAACATTTTACAGGCAGTTGCAATTTGGCTTCATATTTTCACTTTATTTTCCAGTCTTATACTTCTGTAAGGCTGTTTTTAATTAACATCTGCCATTTTTATTGTTTATCTTAATGGCTTGTATTTATTATTGCTTCACTGTCTGTTAAGCACTTCACCACAGATAAACTAACTTTATTATTACTGTAGATCAAATACTATAAACGA
>OMOT01027401.1:29790-43101 GCA_900312575.1 Acanthochaenus luetkenii | reverse complement strand
TATATTTTTAAATATACAAAATATGCACGAGAAGTATAATACTACTACTACTACTACTACTGCAACTACTACTACTACTACTATGACTACTACTACTACTGCTACTACTACTACTACTGCGACTACTACGACTACTACTACTACTACTACTACTACTAATAATAATAATACTCATAATAATGTGATCGTTTATTGATCCTTACAGGGAATCGTTTTCATCTTCTAAATGTGCACATTACCTGAAAGTTTCATAGATCTTAATGAAATGTTGCCTAGCAACATTTTAGCAATACACTCAGCCCCTGCAGACTGCAGACGGTTGTTGGACAAATCCTAGAAGACACAATAACGCCGTTATATGGTGGACACTGCTGTATAAGTCAAAGTACAGCTCCGACCTGCCCTCTAGTGGGAGGTTCGGGGTGCTGCTGCGAGACGCACCAGATGCTGAATGGTGAAATTAGCCTTCAGCGTCTCCACAAGGTATCTGGCTCCTTCGGCCTGGAGGCGATTGTCTGCCAGTTCCAGAGTGTTGATGTGCATGTCGGTCTAAATGCAAAGAGTTGATCAGTGTTTACCTATTGTTTTATATCAGAATCAATAGCCAACCGTTCACGTCAACCTTACCACCAAAGCAATAGCAAGTGCCTTGCCCCCCAAAGGTCCTATCCCATGGTGGTCGAGGCTCATGGTGGGGCGGCCTAGGTTCCGTATGAAGTAAGAGACCGGCACCACTCCCGCCAGCCCGCAGGCCTGCAGGTACACTTCGGCAGTGGACGCCTCCCTGTTGCTCTCCTCCCTTTCTGCCAGTGAGCAAGAGCGACTCTATCAAGACAAGTGCTGCGCATATAATGAAGAGACGTTCAAAGTGACACGACAATACGTCATACAATTGGCATGATGTTGTTGTTGTTTTGTCAGTTAAGCGTGTTTAACTCATCATAACATATAGGCCAAATGGAGGTTCTCTTCACAGTGAGAGCAGCAGAACGCACTTGGACCCATCCAAGGATCCTTGAGTTGAAATTGAATCCACATACCATCGGCCTCCAGGTCCGTGTCGAACTCGTCCTCCCAGCCCGGGCTTGGCGTAGGGGACCGGCCGTCCCCGTCCTCTAAGCAGAGGGGCTCCAGGGACAGTGTCGACATCGCTCTCACGCGGCGGGCCTCAAGAGTTCGAGAACGTCTCCCAGCTACATAGGGCCCTCTTCGTCCGACCTGCGGCCCTGTGGGAGCTGCTGCTGTGTGAAAGGAAACACCTGTGCAGCAGGTAACTCTACCCTTGAGGCAGCGTCACCATGCGTAGCGACGTGAATAATTCATACACGGTTTGAAGTACGCCGCTACGCTTCAACCCGTGTGCTCGGAATCCCAACGTGTAGCACGGTGCGGCATGTTCCCTGGCAGGGTTTGGAGCATGGGACAGAGTCAGTGGTGGATTGTAGGACAGAGGTGGATTATGGTAAACAGTCCACCGCTGTTTTCATGGTTTCATCTCAGATTGAAAACAAATCCCAAAATTAAAAGGGAGGAACCTTCATCAGTAACATTCGTCCCATCCTTTTTTTAACGTGACCCTCTGTTCTATTGCTCTTGTTCCCTTTATCGCTGCCTTGTTTTGGAACTGGTTTGAACCTTTGTTGTGTTATAGTCGCTGTGTTGCGTCTTTAGCTAAATGCAGCAGAGGAAGCTAGTGATGGGCTAAACGGTTCATTTCAGTGACTCGAATCACTAGAATCGGTTCGTTAAAAAAAAGATTCGTCCAGTGCTTGGGCAGAGCTCCGACAGAAAAGCGACTCTCCGACTCACTCAGTGAACTGAAACGGCCGAACGGTTCATGCGGAAGTGCTGTCGCTAGATGAATCGTGTCGTGAACGAACCACTGCGGAAGTGCTGTCGCTAGATGAATCGTGTCGCCGAACGAATCACGAATCAGAACTGGTTCGCAGGGGACAAATCACGTTCGCTCGCCGCTCCGTCCATTTCTCGGTTCAGTTGCGCTCCCTGAACCGAGAAACGAACGGATCTTTTCAGTGACGTGACTCAGTTCAGTCCGTTCACCCAAAAGATTCGTTCTTTCCAACGAATCGTTCGCGAACGACACCACTCCGGCGCTAAACCCAGCAGACGAAGCATGATCGGCAGCCTGTTGTTTTATGGGCTTTACCCATTATCACGGTTGTTCTTCTCAAACCGGTGTTCAGGTAAAGCTCGCAGCCGCCCGACAGACGTGTCGTGACGGGTTCACTTGTTTCAGTGTGTACTGGTCCTCTGAACGGCTAACGGGCGGTAGCTAACGTGTTAGCTGCTGGCGGCGCGCTTCGGGCGGACCGGTAGCTGTGTTCCATTACGGGCCGGATGTAACATGTCTCTCGTGGTTGTGCACACATGTTGTATGTGAGCTAACACCGCCCCGAGTGAAAATGGCGACGCATGGGCGATATTATTGTCCTCCGCTTCGCACGTTGTATCAGGTGTCCGACGCCGCGCGTGACGTCAGAGCGTCGCCACGCGTGGATGTTTTGTTGTGTAGTTCTTGTGTCAGTCCGGACTCGTTCGCGTGTGACACTTCTCGAGTTCACTTGAAAGTCATTTATTTATTCGGCCCTTTTCTCACAAGCGTGTCTCAAAGGACGTCACGGAGAATGAGCCAATCAATCTACCTGAACAACAACCAATGGGATTACAGAATAGTAGAGACAAACAGGGAGACGGAACAAAGCACAAGACACAATATACATTTGTATCAGGACGTGGCGAGCTACCAGTTCTACAAGGCCTGAACTACTTATCGTACTGTAGGCAAAGTGTCACAGAGACAAAAGGAAATAGTGTTTGGATGAATGAATAGCTGTCTTCCTAACACTGCTCTTCTCTCGCCCAGAGGCCTGGAAGAAGGGTCTCCCTCCTGCAGTGGTTAATGGCAAGGCGGTGTGGGATGTCGGTGGTGTCCCAGCCGAGAGGTTCGCCCAGTCCCAGACGTCCCCGCCGAGGGGACGGGCGGGAGAAGGGACGAAGGAGCGAGGCCCGGGCAAGGGAGACGATACGAGGCCTGACGTGGATGAGCAGGGAACTATTGTACGTGCTGAGAAGATCAGTCCAGCGCAACATCTACTGTGTCTGTCAGCTGAAGACCGTATGCCAGAAACCACCTGGCCAGTGGAGGAAGAAGAGCCAGTGACTCCGGCCCTAGCAGCAGTTGCAGAAATGGAATACTGGGATGAATACGTGATTGCTGGTACTGATGAAACGCTTCCTGGGGAAAGCGGTCCCAGGCTGGATCTGGTCTCCCTTCTCTCAGAGACTCACCTTGAAGACAGCCTGGTGCAGTCTGCACAAGGCGGCTGGCACTTCCCCGTAGGCCCTGGCCTGGCAGACGTGGTGCAGTGCCCGCTGTGGCAGTTCCCTACCGGCAGCTACTACTCGCCGGTACAGCCGACGATGCCCTTTGAAGGTGAGAGATGAATCTCACTTCAGTGGGTGGGGAAAAAACATTTTTTCAAATATGTACAGGGTTCCTACACTCCTGGGAAAACATGGAAAAGTATTTTAAATGTTCAATTGTATTTTCCAGGCCTGGAGAAAAGTTTTGCAAAAGTCATGAAATGTTTTTTGTTGACGTTAAACCCACATTTAATCCTTGATATTTTCTGGGGTTGGAACTGGAAAAACAAAGGAATTTAGTGTAGTTGATGGTTAATTTGGTCTTGGAAATTTGAAAAGGGGTCATGGAAAAGGTGCGGGAACCCTGTTTGTAATGCACACCTCACAGTATTAACTGTGCCGTGGAAATGTGCAATCACCACCAGTGTTTCGATTTGATTTCTAATTAATTATCCAGAACTGCAATCACTCTGGGTCACATTGTCATAGTTTGCTAAGCCTATAAAGAATCACTTTTTGTACTAGGTTTTCGAAATAAAGCAATCAAGTGACTGCAACCAGTATTGCTGGCTGACTGTTCATGAAATGTGGGTATGCATACCGAGAAGTTAAATCCAATGTGTACATCTATATATCAGCTCGGTGTGCTGGCCTAATAGGGTATTTTCACCTGCAGCGTTTCCTCTCTCCAGTCAGATTGTATGTTTGTTTACACTTCTTCACTAGCTTCATAACCCGGCACTTCGTTTGCTCTGACTTGTTTCTGCGTGTGCTTGTCTTCCTCTCAGTGATGTGGAGAGTATGGGAGGAGGTGGGTGAGAGCGCCACTGCGGTGGAGCCTTTCCAGAGCTTCTTCCCGGGCAAAACGGCCTTGTTCGACTTCACCGTCATGTCCTACAACATCCTAGCGCAGGACCTGCTGGAGGCCAACCAGGAGCTGTACACACACTGCCCCCTGGAGGTGCTGGAGTGGAGCTACCGCTGCCATCTCCTCCTGGAGGAAATCCTGAAATGGGCGCCAGATGTGAGTCAAAAGCCAGTGGTTTTCAAACGGAGTACGCGTTCATCTTCTTTCCAGACATTTAAACGAGCTATTGCAAAAGTACAGATGTTTTCACGCTCATCATCATAGCTGTCCAGTAATGAAGTTGTGTTTGTATCCCATGTGTAGATTCTGTGTCTCCAAGAGGTCCAGGAGAACCACTACAGGGAACACCTGCACCCGGTCCTGTCCCAGATGGGTAGGCCCAAGCCCATAGAGTCACTGCGAATACCTTGGCAGTGTGTAATGCAATGTTATTATAATAATAATAATAATAACAATAGTAACATAATTTAGCACTTTTCAATCAGGATATACACTAATACACAATCAAGATAAAGACACAGAAACAAGGTTACATAAGAATAGAAGAGTTCAAGGATATGTAAAACATAGTGGAACAATCATGTGAAATGTTGGTGTCACTTGGGGGACAATATGACAATCAACATTCTGTATCTTGACCCTAGGCTACAGCTGTGTGTACAAGCGGCGAACAGGCGCCAAGACAGACGGCTGCGCGACTTGCTACCGTGGCGATCGCTTCTCTGAGCTGTCGGTGAGCCTGCTGGAGTTCTTCCGGCCCGAGACGGAGCTGCTGGACCGGGACAACGTGGCCATTGTCCTGCTGCTTCAGCCGGTCGACACCCAGGGGTCAGAGGTCAAGGCGAAGGGCCCCCCCCTCTGCGTGGCCAACACCCACCTGCTCTTCAACCCCAGGAGGGGTGATGTGAAGCTGGCTCAGTTGGCCATAGTGCTGGCGGAGATCGACAGTGTGGTCGAGTCCCGTAAGGCCAAAGGGGAACACTGTGACATCATCTTGTGTGGGGACTTTAACTCCGTCCCAAACATGCCTCTGTACCAGCTGATCACCACCGGCCAGCTGTTCTACCGCGGTCTACCAGCCTGGATGGTGAGAAGTACAACACGTCACTGTCCACAATCAATGCTTGGCACACTGACCGGAAAATATGTAGTTGTTCCCACTTCCCACGTCCTTGTTTGTGACGGCTATGTTAGGCTCTTTGTTTCAGGTTTCAGGCCACGATGTTTGCAGGAATTACCTCTGTAGCCATGTGTGTGTGTTCTCTGTGTACGTCAGATATCGGGTCAAGAGGACCTGTCGCACAGAGTCCATCACAGACTGTTCGCTCCCCTGTGGCCCAGCTCTCTGGGGATCACTGAAAACTGCCAGTACACCACTGACGAGGAGATGTTTGAGAGCCGGAGTCAGGAATCAGGTCAGTGTCTGAAGCGTCACGGTGTTTCTCGCCCAGTATTTATGTGCCAGTACTTATTTTTGTAATGTTCATTTTAGGTATGATTTTCAGTCTATTGCGTTTCCTCCTCACACCGTTTCCCACTGTGGTGTGATAATTGAACACGCCACTTCCTGTCTTATATTTGTCCTTCCTGTGTAGGGAAACTTCAGTACAACCATGACTTCCTGCTGCAGCTGCGCTTCTGTCCGGCCGCATGTGTCCGTCCCCTGGACTTGGAGCTGATCCCGGCCGTGACTGACAACACACCAGGTGCGGTCACACCACTGGAACATGCTGCAGAAACCACTAACTTCCAATGAGTTGCTCTGCCATTTACAAAACCCAGCTTCCTTTGTCATCATGGTTCAGAAATCTGTGGTGGTTCTTTCTCTTATTTCTCACAGATGCTTCCAGGGAAAATCTGCCTTTTGTTCAAAGGTCAGTTCAGCTACCTTTTTTTAATGTCCTGTTAAAGGGGCACATCGTCTCTTACTGCGTCTTAACTGCGCTGTGTCTCAGGTGGGCAGATGGACAGATGGGTGCTTTATTTATCCAGATGGAAATTAAATTGTCATGACAAAAATGCCGTAGTAAAAGTAATAAAGAAATAAGAACGCTGTGTTCATCCCCTGTACAATCACCCAACCTTTTGGCGATGTCTCATGTCACCATATGACTCATATGATGTACCACTCAGTACGGTGGAATAAAAGCTTCAATAAAATGAAAAGTGTAAGTAAAATGGAAACAGAAGTGGCATATGATAATAGTTCATTTTGTGTGTCACAGGTTCAGACACACTCTCAGTCATGGGTTGAACCTGCACTCGGCCTACACACACATTCTCCCTGGCTCCGGCCACTCGGAGGTCACGACCCTGCACTCTGAAGTGGGAGCTACAGTGGACTACATCTTCTACTCCCCAAAATACAACTCAACCTCTGATCAGAAAGGTACGGGGACATGTGATGAAGTTGGCCAATGTTACTGCCCAGTACGAATTGAACTCTGAATTTGCTGCTACTGATGATGATTTATTTATTTATTTTCTCAGCTGGTGGCCACCTGATGAGTGGAGGTCTGAAGCTGATTGGTTGTCTCTCCCTCCTATCAGAGGAGGACCTTTGGTCATTGATGGGATTGCCCAATCACATATTTCCCTCTGACCATCTCAGTCTTCTGGCTAAATTCCAGCTGGACCTGAGTGCTGCTTGATGTTTTGTTGTTGTTGTTGTTTTGTTGGGTATGGATACTGTTACTTGGATCATCCCAATTTTCAAACTGAATGCGAGGTCAACTTGTGTCAAAGGTGCCAGAAAAAAGAAAACATGCTAATATTCAGACCTGTTCCAAGTGGTTTTTATTAGATAAAGGCTTCTGTGATAGGACTTACATTTTTGCAATTGTTCCTATCGAAAAAATAATGGCGATTGCTTACTTTTTATTGATGTGATAATGTACTGACCTGTTTACTTTGCTGTTTACAATTTTGACTACTATATCATATTTTTATTTATTTTGAGCTGAATTTCGTGATACTGAGAATTAGAGTTCTCTGCTTATGGGTCAGTTATATTTTTTCCAGATGGTAGAAATACTGAATAAATATTTTCCATTAATTTGTGACTTCATGCCTTTGTTTCCCACAATACTGCCGTTCGGTTTTGAAATGTGAACCTCATCTGTAGCCGTTTCCTGGATTTATGATTTAACAAGTGATATGCATCAACTGCCTTCTTTTTAAATCCTCCAGTTGGTATCTATCTCCCTGTTCACCCGGTCGAGCCCAGTGAGATTGTGAGCTGAATGTTGGCACTACCCCCTCCCGTCCCACTCCACTGTGGCACTCGGTTTGTCAGGGAGAATGTGTGTGTGTGTGTGGTTGATGCATGAATGAATAATTAATTTAGATAGGGGAGAGTGTTGGTGCATGATGGGGCTCAGTTGGGGAACTTTGTACACAAGAGTAGAGTCAACTGAGGCGTTTGTCTGTCAACTGAGGCGTTTGTCTGTCAACTGAGGCGTTTGTCATCGATGCGTCTCCTTATTTCACTCTCATCTCACTCACTCTTTTTAATGGGTTCTTGATTACGCTGCGGAAAATCTATTTTCCTCCCCACTCCAAAAAACGATGGCAGTATTTTGCCGTATTTACCAATGACTAGTGAGTTGTAAAAGTTTATGTACGGAGGAATCTGGTTGTGTGCAGCTTTATTCCCCCCGTGGCATCAAAACACATTCATTGTTTGTACAGGATCCCTGGTCATCAGCACAGACACAGCCAGCGTAGCACAACTGACTTGTATAACATATAACCTCTGCAGCAAATCCTGGCAAACCTCCCAAAGAACTATTATATATGATGAGTGGAATAATGGAGGCACTCACTGTCAACAGCATTTATTTTCAGCAAAGCTTTGCAGATATTTTTTCGGCGCTACGTTTTGCCCTTACATAGATCTTGTTCTGAGAACATGAGAGGTGGCTGTGATTTATATGGTAAACTGGATGGAACTGGCCCACTTGCTTTGACTGTTTTACTGCGAGTCCCAGCAGCACGCGGAGCCTAACGTCTTCCTTTTATAGTGTTGTTGCCGTTGAGTTTTCTTTGTGTACACTTAGCAGGGTTAGTGTTCGGAGGTCTGCTCTCTTCGTCGTCTGTCTCGGCGCCAGAGGCTGCACCCTGGCTTCAGTTTGAACTCTTGGTTGGCAGGAAGACTGGCCCCGTGCCCTGGCTGACCCCACAACATCATCTGCTAACACTTATCTATTTATCTCACGTGTACCACGATGTCCATTTTGTTTTGTGGATCTCTTAAAAGAGGAAGTAGGCTACTCAAATAAGCTCACGGTAATCAAATCCATAACCACGAACTCATACGAAACCCTTTATCGTCACAATATTTGATCGCAGTGGAGGAAAAAAACAAACATCTTATTGCCACATCCATAGTGAGTCTTTATTGTGACACTGTAGCTCAACAGCAATCTGTTGGTACAAAACAATTGTGTCTTAGAACATTGAAATGAAAACGGACAACACCTACACGCCAGAATGTTGACTGGCAACACATTCAGAACAGTGCATGGTAAATATGAAGTGGTCGCCCGGTGACCATCAATACTAAAGGAGGTATAAAATGACAATCTCCCAATTGAAAAATACAAAAGTGCTGTAAACAAATTTCCTGACATCTTGGCTAAAATGGAAATCAGTTGCTAGGATACCACTTAAGGCTAGTGAACGACTGGATAAAGTTGCTACAAAATAAAAGAGATAAACCATGTCATATATAAAGCGGTTGTATATAAAAACGGACTTCTCAGTATCTCCCAACAAGGCATAGGGGATTTCGACAGAAAATGCAGAGGAGCTCAGACGGCTGCATGGCCATCAATCACCTTGACAACCGTTCAAGTGAAAGAGTTCGTCCTCAGTAGCCGGAGTAACTCGGTGTCCCGTTTCTCATCAAATCTCTCAACAGGCGCACTTCCGAGCTCATAAAATATACTTGTGTATATTGTATATCACCCCATATTCAACCACCATCTAAAGACAGTAAATAGCATGCTAAACATGCTAACCTCTGTGTATTAGATGGGCCTCCTGTTTATTCCACTGGCTATTTGGGAGAGCAGAGATTGCACTGCTGTATGTTTAGTTAGGCAATGGGGATAATGAATTGGACATACGTTTTTTCTTCTGTTCTTCTTCTCCTCTCTGAATCGTCATTGAAGGCACAAGGGTAGTGGTTTGCAAACTAGTCACTACAAAAGCAATCGCTGCCCAGCAGAGCCTAAGGTTTAAAATGACATGACACGTACTTGCACGTTTACAGTACAACATGACAATGCAAAGTGCACACAAGCCTCAACAGAGTTCTTTTGGAGAACATAACCGATACCATGGAAACCTATGATATGTCCAGTAGCACATTTACGCTAAGTGGTTGTCTTGCCCAGCTTTGGAGAAGACTCATATTTCACATTGTATATAGTTAGCAAAACTCTGCGCTATTATTTAAAAATGTTTACAAATTACACGTTTTTTTTCCACTCCTTTCAGAATTTGGAAATATTGCAAGCACCAATCACTATCCACCCTCCCAAGACCAATGGATCAATGGATTCATTGGTCTTGGGAGGAAAATGTTGCTGGTGACCTATTCAACAGCAGATCCTGTGAATAGGTCAATATGTACAATGGATTAGGTCTGAAACGTACAATAAATCAATTGCCCCGTGAAACAATGTTAATACGTCTCGTAACAGAAATTCTTTAGACTCGAATCTGATATCCACTCAAGTCCCCGGACGGCTTCTGTTCCAAAACCTTCTTCTCTGCAGAGGGACTGTAACAGACAAACGCACAAACATGAGACATGCAGTATAACTCCTGTACGAAGGAACTCGTGACTCAGTTCCCTGTTGCCTCACATCATGGGACATCTGTAGTCAAAATATGTGTTTCCAATGAACACAAAGAGTTCATATAAATAGCTAGCAGAGAGAGGAAATAAAGGATAAATCATACCGTCTCTCGATGCGGCTGACCCTGCGTATGGGGCTGCTTGGGCCTCTGAGGGGCGACCCCATGCTGTTTCTCCTGTCTTTGGTGGGAGAGGGAGGTGCAGGCTTTCCTATCTGAAGAAAAACCAGTTCACATTACTCCTAAGTGGAATCCCTTTGGCTAAAGGGTTGTGGCAAACGGAACACACAAGGGCGTTTTGTCAGGAAGGGGGTAGATAAACACACACATACACACACACACACACACAAACATACTCACGTTTTCAATTACTTAAAAGTAAAATCTGCCCACGTCTTTAATGTGATTGTGTGTCCGGCCTCTGTGTAAAAGATCAGCCACTGATGGATCGAGCCGCCATGCATGAGGCACAGCGGAGCAGAGCCATCACATTAGTTTGATTATACACACAGCTCAGCATCAAGGCTGCTTTCATTACCGAGGAACGAGAGGTGATGGGAGATCATCATTTGAGAGCAATAGCTCCTCCAATAGCGGGTCAACTCCGTGTCGCCGTGCACGGAGGAACAGCAGAAGGGAGGTACAAATCTAAAAGGGGATTCAGAAGGACATCCCAACTGCAGAGGACAAATAATAGTCATCGCGTCTTTCCACCCCAGACTGTCGTCAGCTGCATCGTTGTGGGACTTAAAGCTACAGTACACGCAACTGTTTTCACATGAAAACCACCACCATACCGTACCTTCAGCCTCATGTCTCGGGTGTGTCTCTCCAGCTCCCTCCGCAGTTCCTCCTTGGACAGTTTGTCTACATCCAGCACGGAGTGTTTCCATTCGATCTGCTCCACACTGTGAGGGTCGTGGGACACGTACTGGCCGATCTTGACCTTGCGCAGGGTGTGCCAGTAGCCCCGGTACGCCCCTTCGAATTCCTGCACCAGGTCCATCAGCGTTCGGAACTCCAGGGGCTTGAACATGAGGTCCTCCCTGCGGCTGATGCCCAGCGCGCCGAAGCGCCCCCCGCTGTGAACTCCCAGCACGATGTGGTGGAAGTGGTTCCCTGAGAACTGAGTCTTAAAGCTGAGGGGGAAGCGCTCCACACCTGGCATGTTGTTGGTGAGGTAACTGCCGCGAGCTGGGTCAAGGAAATGGACCTTCGATCCCTCGCTCTACTCTGATCGTATAATCCTAAACGCAACACAACCCTAGGTCACAAAATCACCCAAATCAAAACAACAGATCCACTGCACTCTAATGCCAAAGTGACACAATTGACAAAAGAAAGTCCAATCTAATCGATGAAGAGTTGGCTGCCCTCGTCAATGTTGCCACACCACACTTCCTGCAAGGCTATTTCCTTCTGCTGGATTAGACAACACGTCTCGAGAGAAACGTGGAAAGCCGATATCCAATAACACGCGTCTGTTCTAAAAGTAAAGCACCGTCACGCCCTGCTGGTGAAAAGATACATCCCCAGGATCACCGCCTCCAGACATTTGATTGGCAGAGCCTCCCGTGTCATCTCCTTAGCGATGTCCATCAACCTGTGCGGAACATTTGAACGAGAGCACAACCGGTCATGTATATCTTTGTTAGAAGACATTACATTACATTACAGGGCGCAGTAGAAAGGACACGCCGCTGCTGATTTCATGCAAACGAGCAACAACAACAACAACAACAACAAAAAGTACAACTTTCCATGAGCCATCGGAATAAAACCTCTGCTACTGAATTGAATAAACTGAGGTCGGTGAAAGTGCTTTCCAGGCCTCTGCCGGCGGGACAGATCATGTTAAGCCTCGACATTAGTTCCTGCTCACAAAGCCCTGGGGTACACCAGAAGTAAAGCTGATCTACATATCCAGTTCCCATCAGGCATCAGCCGCACAGTCAACGAACACCCGTACCGATGTCCTGTCCGCCATATACAGCCTCAATCTTACCGTTTGACATTTACAACACAAACAAGGCCGAGAACAAAAGGCTGACCAGTCAGTCTAGGATCAAAAAGAAAGGTCGCTTACGCAGTAAGAGGCCGGCTCTTCTTGATCTCAAAAAACTGCGTCCCGGTGTGATTGTACCTGCAGGACGCCGTTAAGTTCATCACACGATACAGACAAGGTGGAGCGATATGAAAAGAGTATGAAAGTTGTGACACGCATAGGTAGCTGGTCAATTATGGATTAGTTCTTGCCCTGACTAGAAATGATGTTTACGCTTTATATAGAATATAGCTGGCCTACTTTCTGACTGCTAACAAGCCAGTTGTACCATGTTAGTCAGAGGATACTGCAAATCCCTGATGTATTTCTGCATGGCTTCCAGGCGCTGCGGGACAGCGGTGGTGGCGTGGTATGTAGGCACACTCGGTACGGGAACCTGCGGGACAGAGGACACAAACAACTGCATGAGCATTATACAATCCCCATAGTCACTGCGGCTGGAGAATCCTCTCTATTCAGTACAGCTAATGGCAAGAGTATCTTCAATGTTTCTGCAGCCGGTCTCGGAAAGTCGCCTTAATTGAATTTGTGATACCGTTCCTCGTGAGGAGAACACGAGCCCCGTTTCCCCCCGCATCCAACACAACAGTATCCTGCAAGCGCATGTGGCGCATTTGACCGATTGGCTCGCATCAGTTCATCGGAGGAGGAGGAGGAAGAGGAGGAGAGGGAGGAAGAGGAGGAGGAGAAGGAAGAGGAGGAGAAGGAGGAGGAAGAGGAGGAGGATGACGGCTGACCATTCATCATGCTGGAATGCAGTCAGTGGAGTAAACGGGTATATATCATGAGATCCACATGGCGTTCTGTATGTCTGAGTCGTGTGGGATCGCACAGTAGCCCCGTGTGTAACAGCCTTCGCCCATAACACAAAGGTGTGAATTGCTTCTCCGATACGTTGGAAGTTTCACGCGGATAGTGTGAGGCGCCGCGTGCCGAGCCACGGACAAACCAGCCGATGGCGGTCAATCGTGTAACAATTGATGTATCACCATTACACGTAACAGAAACACGGTGTACAAATGGTACACGGATACATAGTGTTTCCAATACGCCAAGCCTCGGGACAGCATCTCGTCTCGTCGCCTCACCTTGGGCGGGTCAGCGGCGCCCCGGATCTCCTTCCCCAGCG
>OMOT01027401.1:0-23055 GCA_900312575.1 Acanthochaenus luetkenii | reverse complement strand
TGTGTGTGTGTGTGTGTGTGTGTGACAGAGAGAGAGTGATGTTTCCAATGGTCAGTTTTATCTGGTGTTGCTAACTGCTGCTAAAAAAACAAATAAGAGTGTCCTGTTTTTGATGAAAACCAAGATCTCTAGAGGGACAGTGTCAAATTTTTAAAGGTCACGAGTGTCACCCCACCACCTTTGTTTGTTTCTATATTGATTCACTGGACTGTAAACCTTTTTTTACTCACAAAATTATTTACTGAGCTTTCAATACAACCGCTAACTGTGTGACAACTGAACATTCATTTTGATGACAAAAATGCTTATTGATATGGCAGTGTTAGTAAATAGTGAGGTGAAACTGATCTGTATTTTGATTTACAAGGGGTACTGAAAAGAAATGTAAATCAAGCTCGTCAAAAATCTGTTTATATCTGTGAACCTGAAATTCATAAGGCCAAATAAATTCTGAAATGGGAATTTAGCCAGAACAAGCTCACATAACCCTCTCATTTCATCGCAGATTTGTAACATGTTTGTTCATGTTTGTTAACATGAGCAGCTTTAAAATGGTTCAGTTTGGGTTTTTAATGGTTACAACTGTCCTCTGCTAATAGATTACCTAGACCTACCCATGTAATACAGCGGTCCTGGGGAACAGAGTTAATCTTAAATATTTTGATGGGGCCAAATGCAACACGCCACACCATCTCACTGTCCTGTTTGCTGTTGGCATAACTTCAGAATTAGGCTGATAACATCGAGGTTACTGCCGTGCAAGCTAATGTTTGCTTTGTGTGTGGGGCAGTTAAAGCAGGCAGTCTTGCTCAGTAGCCATGTGCCGTAATCTCAGTCATGGTAGGGTTGTATGGCTAACAGTTACACTATACTATGCTACTCTACCATTTATGTAAATTACTTTTTTTCTCTGAACATCCAAATGCAGACTGAAGACCCTGGGTTGTATGAATCTGGATGATCTAGCCCAGTTTGACAGTCAACTGCAGCTGTCTCTGGCTGCCTGGGGCTACTACTACGAAGACTACATAAAGTTGTCTACTGGTGTCAAGGTCCTCCAGACCTCCAGGGGGATCCGTGACCTGGACTACGAGATCCGGCTGGTGCACAGCCTTGCTGAGAGGCGTCTGAATGAGAAGTGGTCAGTTGGTGAGTAGCTGATCATTTTCTGTCCTTTTGAAGGGTCTTAGATTGGATCAGTTGACACGGCTGCTTAGAATCAAGGGGCATATATCGTGAGATATAAGACCTAAGCTGTATCACAATACATAGCATAACAACTCAGTGTTATACATGTTAAGAAGTAGCTCAGTGTTGTAATGGAGAATTTAAGTGTTGCTTCATTTCCTTGTATAGCCTAGCTTCTGTGTGTTTCTCTTTTTCTGTAACACACAAACACAGTATTATCTTCAGTTTAAATGCAAAATATAGTTGGCATATATGTGTTGTATGTTGTTGAATTACAGCATCCCTGTAGAGCACAACCATATCCTCTTCACACTGGTATTCCTGCACAAAGCAGTAAGCACACATTAAATAGGCAT
Organism: Acanthochaenus luetkenii; assembly: GCA_900312575.1. Taxonomy (NCBI): domain Eukaryota; kingdom Metazoa; phylum Chordata; class Actinopteri; order Beryciformes; family Stephanoberycidae; genus Acanthochaenus; species Acanthochaenus luetkenii. The sequence goes on along the minus strand of OMOT01027401.1, from coordinate 21,511 downwards.
AGGTTTTCCTCATCTTACACTTTTAGCTACGTTTAAGCAGGTATGTGTTTCATGTGGTCTCCGATTTGCTGTCAGACAAGATCAAGATCTGTTTTCATGTGCAACCTGCAAAGCAACGTTTGAAATTAGCCTGTCAATATTTACCAGTAGTTGATGTGATAGAGATCACACACACAACAATCTTGTTGTGGCTCCATTTGGCAGGACTGTGGAAGGGAATTTCCTGGTGACAATGTCCAACTTGGGCGTGTCGTCATAGTTTCAATATCACAAAATCCAAAGAAGTCAAAAGTTAACCTGCAGGCTCAGAACAGGAATTGTGTATAGTCTTTAGTCAAACCATTCATGTGTATGATGTCCGACTGTCTTTCAGTGGGAGCGCTCATCTTTGGCTGTACTGTGGCGCTGTGCTTCTTGATAAGGGACCTCATGTTTTACGTGATTGGTGAGTCCTCTGGTAGCTCTTTGGATTAGGGGACTGGAATTCCCACTGCCGCTGTGTTGCTTTTCCTGCAAGCATCTACATTAACTCTGATGTAGTACCACCGGCTCGAATAGAATATTTGTTTAACTCTAATTTGGCCCATATTTTGACCCAAAGACTTTTGTCAAACTTTGATAAATGTTTTTCTCTGTTTAATAATTTGCTCGTCACTAACCACTGAATCCACTTCGTTTCAAAACAAAATGAAGAACTTGTAGTTATTGTAGGATTTAGAATAAATGCAAGACAGTCAAGGAATAACTTCTATTATTACCACTATCTATTTAGCATAGATAAATATAAAAACAATCATCAATATTAGCCTTAGCTAGAGTAGTCACAAAATGCACACGAAATAGACATTGTGTTATACAGATCACTAGTTATAATTACGTTACGATGCCGCTATATCATTGAATAAAGCGTGAGATGGGACTTGTCTTCTCTTGGGTGTCTTCCTAGGGGTGGGCGATGCAACGACATGCAACGTTGTTTTCTCAGCCAAACCTAAAATCATACTATTGGCTGGTCCCTGTTGCCCCTCCGCTAACAGACACACCAATAAACAAATAATAGCAAACAGCATGTAGCGCCATGGTTTATTTCCCTTCCCTTTTTATTTGACAACATAGCAGCATGGCTGATACCACGGGGGAGGCTCCCGAAAAAAAATGACGTCGGTGATATGGAACTGGTTTGGGTTTTCCAAAACCGACACAGCGCAAAACAACGTTATTTGCAAAGTTTGCAAAGAACATGTTCACACATCGGATGGCAACACGACAAACCTTTTTAATCACCTCAAGAGAAAGCATCAGAGAGCATGTGGAAAGTCAAACAAGCAGGGGATCTCACTTGAGTGCCTCGTGCACAGCCCTTTTCTTACATTGGGGTATTTGTTTGATTGCACTGTTCATTAACTTGCAAAATAATCTTAAAAACCAACATGAAAAATAATCGTGAACATATCGTGGATCGTGATATTTTTGCCATATCGCCCACCCTTAGGTCTTCCTCTCCCTATCGTCCTTTCAATTCTTCTCAGTTCTCCCTCTTATACCTCTTGGAGGATCTTCCAAAATAGCGTCGCTGTCATGCTTTGTCCCACTAAGTAGACGTTTCTGAGCTAATGCCGGCCCAGACTCTCTGGTTACCTCTTCTGCTGAGACATCATTCAGGAATCATTCTCTCCTGTTACTAGTTCCTATATATTGGCATGCTAGAGATTCCTCATATAGTTCAGACTGTCTGTCGGAACAAACGCACTCATTTTCCTTTTTAAAGAATGGTTCACTCTTATTTCGGTCAATATTTGAATACTCGCTAATCTATTCACTTCAATTAGAATAATTATGAATATATTTGAATATTTATATAAACATTTGCTAACCTCCCAGATCTTACAACATGTGCCAATCATCTCTCCCTCCCTCCCTGTGGCAGGTGGAATTACTGTTTCCATCATAGCGTTTGTCTTTACCATCAAGTTCCTCTGTGAGCTTGCAGCGAGGGTGGTCAGCTTCCTGCAGAATGAGGACCCAGGGCGACGCGGTGACCGCAGCATCTATGACTATGTCCGGGGCAACTACCTGGACCCACGTTCCTGCAAGGTGTCGTGGGATTGGAAGGACCCACAGGAAGTGGGCCAGACTATGAGCTTCAGAGTACAGGTGATAATATTTCCTAATGTGTCCCAGCTAAAGATGTACCTCTAGCTTCTAGCTTAGTTAACTTAATGTTTAATAATGTTTAAAAAAAATGTTCAGAAATTGAAAATTGGGTAGTGCATGACTTCATTGTTAAATTATTCTGTAGTATAACATCCAATTGTTTTACCTCTTGTCTTCTCAGCTATTCTATAAGAATGGCCAGCCTTTCCCGGCCCATCGGCCCGTGGGGTTGAGGGTCAACATCACCCACATCAAGATGGCTCTGGACATCCCTGTTACACAGGAGGTCGTACAAGAGCCAGAGTCCAATGTAGTCAAAGTGGCCTTCACAGTACGCAAGGCCGGACGCTATGAGGTAGCTGTCAAACTGGGTGGCCTCAATGTGGCCTACAGCCCCTATTACAAGATATTTCAGCCAGGTATGACTAACTATTGGATGTATTTTAGATCCAACCCATATCTTGCAATGTGTGATGACTGATTTGTTGAGTTATTTTCATGAGCAAGATGAACATGTTAACAGAATTAAAATAGTCATATGTTGACAAAATGTCTGTCAACAGAATACCAATCTTGACCTGAGCTGTGTTTTATTTTTATTATTTCTATCACAGTTTTGATCAGTTTATCTTGATGAGTTTTGAAATGATCAGTTTGTATCAAAGTGATCTTTAAAAGCTCATTGATATTACTGTTTCTTTCTTCAGGTACGGTGGTCCCATCCAAAACCAAGATAGCCTACCACTTTTCTACCCTGGTGCTAACCAATGGCGAGCAGCACATACTGCAGATTGAGCCCAGGGACGAGTATGGAAACCCCACCAGTAATTCCACCTCTCTCATAGACGAGGCCAACTACAGTGTCCACGTGCACTCTGTAAGGGAATAAACCCTTTTCTATCAACCCTCGTACTTGGATTTGATTGATTTCCTGATGATGACGATTAGCTGGGATTCATTGTATGTTCTCCTGTTCTTACAGCTGGGCACAGTGGATGATGACAGTCTGGAGGAGTACTACAGTAAGTCAGTTTCATCTAACAAGCAGCAGTGCCAGGTTCTGCTGAGACTGACCCTGAGGAAGAGGGGCTGTTTCAGGGCCCGCATCTCCTATGAGGACCAGCCGCTCAGCAACGGGGAATTTGACATTATCGTTCTCAGTGGTGAGCAGCTTATACATGCTGGAGTTGAGATAGGGGCCAGTAGTTTGGAGTTCAATTAATATAAAAGTTTATCATTTTATGCTTGTGTGCATATTTTTCTGGTCGCTGCAAAAGCCTTAGTGAGATATTCTTACACTTTTATACAGTATATCGCCAATCTGTGATATTCAATGTGTTCCATGAGCTATTTGGTGACGTCGTGTTCTAACATACTTTTTTTGCATACCCACGTTCCCTCACCTTCCCTAAGTCTACTTCAGTTAGTAATTTCCTATATTTCCCAGAATGCCTTTTGACAACCCACACAGAATGTTCCTGAACTTGTTGCGTTCAGTAAGGTTGAGAGAGCAATAGCAGTAGTGATAGCGATAGCATAGTAACAGTCGCGACCCTTAACTTACTTTTGATGGAGAAATTGGTGTCTTCCTCTTCTATGATGGAGTTCACCCTATGTGACTTGAACATTAGTGCAAAATGGCAGCTCTAGAAAGAAGCCCTTGCTCTGATTCGGAGGGACTGACACCAAAGTCTGACGTTTAGTGTTTATGTTTTAAATAGCTGTAAATATTTATATGAAACTCCATTGTAGCTGTGCTGGAAATATCTCTGTGATGTCACGTAGTCTACTGTATGTTTGCTAGATGCTAGATGTATAAGAAAAATACACCACCAAGCAACAGGATTGCCCCCAGAATCAAAGGTACATCGGCAGTAGCCAATAGCCATAGCCAATTCTTAAGCGTTGAAGTGTTTTAGGGTGGATTTTTATCCTGCTTTCATCAAGCCTACTGCTACATTTATCTCGACCTCATACTCGTATACCCTTGCTTGCAGAGAATGAGAAGAACTGTGTGGAGAAGAATGTGTCCACTCCAGGCATCAGCATCTACTTTGAGGCGTACCTCTACAACAGTGGGAACTACAGCAGCTCCTCCTGGCAACTACCAGCCTCCGCCCTGCTGGCTCCTCAGAGGAGGCCCTCCATGGGAGACGAGGAGGAAGAGCACGACTCTCCCATGGAGGAACAGCCCGAGAAGGTCAAGAAACCAAAAAAGGTCTACTGTTACATATCGCCAAAGGTGGGTGCACAGCATATAATGGGTATGTTTAATTATTAAGATATTCTTTCTTTTTTTTGGTCAATATTGAGGATCTTGTATTTGAAAAAATGAAATGCCACTCAAGATGGGATAATTGAAGGTGTTGTGATGTTCTTTGTTCATTCTTTGTCATATAGCAACTGTCTGTGAAGGAGTTCTACCTGAAAATTATTCCATGGCGCCTTTTCACCTTTCGAGTATGTCCAGGGACCAAGGTAAGCGGAGCAGTTGTGCTGTGAAAACCCCTGTAGAACAGGCCCGCTGTAATTTTCATTAGGCTTGATGAGCTGGACTTAATCATCTGCTCTCCTGTTAGTTCACCTACCATGGTCCTGACCCCATTCACAAGTACCTGACCCTAGTGGTGGATGATGGGATACAGCCTCCTGTGGAGCTCAGCTGCAAAGACAGGAACATCATGGCTGCCACCTTCATTCGCTTCCTGCACAAGAACATTGGTTTGTTTGATTCTAATGTCATTACAATTGCCCTGAGCAGTGCCTAGTAAGTATTGGTTGTTTTGTGGAGATTGTAACAGTAATTTGGTGGTGTTGTCCATAGGTGGCTCTGAAACATTCCAAGACAAGGTGAGCTTCTTCCAACGTGAACTCAGGCACATCCACTCCAAGCGACCTCGCACCAAGACCTGCCTAAAAATCACACGCCACTCCATTCTAGATTCAGTGAGTGTTTTCCATTCTGAACACAACAGTTCTGCTTTCTTTCAGTGAAGCCCTTCCTGCTGTGCATTATGAAATGCTCATGTAATCATCTTGCATCTTCTCTCTCTTTGTAATTCCCTCTTGTTTTTGCTCAGTCCCTGAAGGTTACACGGAACTTCTCTGTGTCAGACTGGAGTAAGAACTTTGAGGTGGTGTTTCAGGATGAGGAAGGTTGGTAGACATCAGAAGTGAGTTAGCAACAGGGTGTCTGCAGGATCTGTGTCTTAGAAATGTTGTGATTTCTTGGTGTGTTTTTCCAGTGAGAAATACAGCCTGTCACACCGGCCTGTATTCTGATAGCTCTATAGTTTTTTCAAAATCAGTCTTTTCACACTAACTGGCATTTAAAAGATCTTAAAAAGTCTTACGTTTAACTTGATGAATCTTGCAGGCATCCTCTAGCATTAATTGATCATGGTGACTAAAGAACCTGAAACCTGTGACATTGCTCCATAGCTCTGGACTGGGGAGGGCCTCGCAGGGAGTGGTTTGAACTGATTTGTAAGACCCTGTTTGACACCTCCAACCAGCTATTCACACGCTTCAGCGACAACAACCAGGGCCTCGTAAGTTACCCACCACCACCATCAAAACAACTAGTTAATGGATGCTTAGTGTCCACTTACACTGCAGTGCTTATTTTATTTAGGTGCACCCAAATGCTGACCGGCCACCCCACCTGCGCCTGAAGATTTATGAGTTTGCGGGCCGTGTCGTAGGGAAGTGCCTGTATGAGTCTGCTCTGGGTGGGGCATACAAACAGCTGGTCCGGGCTCGCTTTACACGTTCCTTCCTGGCCCAGATCATTGGCCTCAGGATGAACTACAAGGTATGGAATACAGCACATTCCCATGGAGAAGACTTTCTCCTAGGAAGTTGGATTGAAGGCCTCTCTTCATTGTTTACCTTCTGGTGTCAGCTGGTCTGTATCATCACTGTAGCGTTCCTCACAAAGCCAAGAAACCTGATTTGTTTCTTGGCTTTATTTATTTCATGAAGAACTTGCCAATGTGTTTTGCTGTTTATCCAACTTACTACAATTTCAAAGCTGAGCTCTAAAGCCGCCTCAATCATATTTGTATCCTTCCACTGAGAATTTGAAATGCCATGTTTATCTAAAAACGTAATTTTCCTGTGTTTTCATTTAATGTCATTTTCCATGGACAGTACTTTGAGACGGACGACCAGGAGTTCTACAAAACTAAAGTCTGCTTCATCCTAAACAATGACGTGAGTGAAATGGACCTGGTGTTTGCCGAGGAGAAGTACAGCAAGTCGGGACAGCTGGAGAAGGTGAGGCAACACTTTAAAAAAGACCTCCCCCTTTTATCCCTGATGTAGTTTCACAGGAGATCGGAGCAACAACAAAAAAACAACAATATATTACTTGTTTATCAAGCAACTCACTTATCTTAAAGAGGTGATTTTATATGAAGGTGGACAAGTAGAATTTGGAGGCCATAGCCCTATACAAACTTTATAGCTGTTATTAAAATCCCAAACCATCCAATCCCATGTTGAAACACTGTTTTCTTTTGTGTCACTTTTGCTTTTGATACAAAGACTGAATAGTTTGTGGCAGCTAAACGCAAGTTTTACATGTATTTCGATACTGTAAATGATTTTACACTAATAATGCTCCTACAGACTAGAGTAAAACTGACCTTTAGTTTGATTTAGAATGGGTTAAGAAAGTTTCAGAAACCTTATCTTACCTTATCGCAGTAGACATCAAACTCTCCAAGAATTTATGTGAATATATTCTTGACAGGTTACAACATATGTTCTCGTCTGTTAGAGAGAATGAAAATGCGTCTGCCTTCGTGCCGATACTAGCCCATTCTTTTAGGCCTAGACATTGAGTTATGCCATGTTTGATTATTACTTTTTGTCATTCATATGTTGAGCCACGTTCTCTTCCAGGTGGTGGAGTTGATATCAGGGGGAGCCCAGATTGCTGTCACCAATGAAAACAAGATGCATTATCTCAACCTGCTGGCCCAGTACAGGCTGGCCAGCCAGGTGAGAGATGAGGTGGAACACTTCCTGAAAGGTAAGGAAACTGTAGCACAGCTGGAACGTCACATTGCTCTAATTTGAGATCTCTGGGAATGAGCACGCAACCAGAATAACATCTTGGTCAATTGCAGGTTTGAACGAACTGGTTCCAGAAAACTTACTAGCCATATTTGATGAGAATGAGTTGGAGGTATGTGTGGTGTTTAAATTAAATCCTTTTGACATTGATCGAAACCCTACAGGATAATGATAACGTTACTATTTGTATAATCTCTCTCTAGCTGTTGCTGTGTGGCACTGGGGATATAAACGTACAGGACTTCAAGGCCCACGCCGTGATAGTCGGAGGATCGTGGCACTTCAGGGAGAAGGTAAGAGATATTGTCATGGAAATTCCCTCTTTCCCTTTTCTTCTAACTATGGGGCATTGATGGAAATGTCTTAAGCATGTTGTTTGTCTGTTGTCACAGGTGATGAAGTGGTTCTGGGCGGTGGTGTCCAGCTTCACCCAGGAGGAGCTGGCTCGTCTTCTGCAGTTCACCACAGGCTCCTCCCAGCTCCCCCCTGGGGGCTTCAACACCCTCTGCCCCTCCTTCCAGATCATTGCTGCCCCCACACACAGCACCTTGCCCACTGCACACACCTGGTGAGTAGGGAAACGCATGCAGACATATATGGTGGGATCCACATAGTTTGAACGGTATGCATAGATCTTCTTATAGGAATGCTTGATCGAGATCTAGCATACTCATCGGCCGACACTCTGTGGTCTTCTGATCTCTCTAGTTTTAACCAGCTGTGCCTCCCTACCTATGACTCCTATGAGGAGCTGCACAAGATGCTGAAGCTGGCCATCAGTGAGGGCAGTGAGGGCTTTGGCATGCTCTGAGTCTACCACCGTTGGCACTGTTGTTCCACTCAAACAAGAGGAGACCAGCACTCCAGTGCCCTGTTTCACCTGTTAATCTGCACTGAACACTGGGCATCTCGAGAGAATCACCCAGACTCCCCATAATTGTCTGTCAGGGCGAGAGGGCATTGCTGAAAGTCCCAGACTTTGCTGAAGACTGCTGGAATTGGGACATTCTCAGATTAATTATAGTGCTATGTATATACAGTATTTCACATTTGTAAAAAGGAAACCATGAGGGAGTCGGGAACTGCTGAAAAAGGCTAGGTTTGGGCTCGTTTTATTTCTTGATGCTAAAGTTGCTTCGTTTTATACATTTGAGAGACAAAATGGCGCTACTGCAAGGGCATTGAGTATTACTGTATAATTACTTGTCTTTTCTCTTTTTTTCTTGCATTTTGCAAGCTGAGGAATACTTAAGTGCAACAGCAGCCTACATGTGATGTGGATGAGCTGCACATCTATAGCACTTTGGCCTTAATCGATCAGGGACTGTTGTGTGTATGTAAATAATAATATCACTCTTTTATTTCAATACTTGTACATACTTATGTGTATATATCGGTTTTCATCATTACCTTTTTGATTTTACATTTAAAGAGAAGGGACTTAATATTGATTTCTTTGTTGTTATGCGTCTGATGGGTTGAGAGTTTATATATTCTAATATCTATAAACATTTAGTTTTTTCAGAGACAGGTGGGTTTTAAAAGAAGCCAAGTGATTCCTATTGTTTATATGCATTTTAACGTATTGTGTCATGAAAGAAATGTGTGTTGACCCATACTGTTGAGGATGTGTTGATTGTCTGGAGCGGTACGTGTTTTTGTTAAGTTTTATAACCTGCCTTTGCCTCCGATTGTATCCAGAGAGGTGCGTAGTTGAGAGAAGCGTAGTCAACCAATAACAGTAATATTGTGACATTTCTATTCCTACTATTACATGAAGGGATCTCTTGAGATTGAAGTATCAATTGGATGTAGATGTCGGGGACAGCCCAGCGCACACCGCTTTGTTATATATGCCGTGTGCTTTTTTTTTTACCATTATGTTTTCATTCGCAACCTTTTATGGGTTTACCTCAGAATCTCCTCTGCCACCTATGCATCCTCTCAGGTGTGTACGTGTGTCTATGCACGTGTATGCCAACACATGCATTTTCAATTTGTTCATAGCGGCCTCCTCCCTGCCCTGACTGTAGCCTTATAGTCAGACATCTTCAAAAGGTTCAGTATACTGAAGCATGACGTCAATGAAGAATATCTCCTACGTTTGTTTTTCTTTGTATTGTTAAAAATATTTATTTTTCATGATCTGTTAGTGTTGTCGATATCCTGAGCCAACACATTTCTTTTTTCCTGTTCATAATTGTGTAGCAATTACTTTGCTGTTCCAGAGTTTACATATTCATTAGCATCGTTAGCCATGTGTACAATTGTGTTCAGCCAGTCAGTGTGTAAAGAGCATTTAGAAAAACCTAGGAACTTTTATTCTGCTCTTCTTGAACAAGATACAAAGATCTTTTGTTAACAGTTGGAATTTGTTGCTGCAGGTTGTGATTAAATGCATTGGCTCACCATTCCGATCCAATGCATTGTCTGTTTGAGATGTGATGAGGTTGGAGATGGCCTTTAGGGGTTTGTGAGATGGTTTATGGAGCTATGTTGGTTAGAGTTGTGGAATGTGGACCTGATGTACTGAGGATAACAACAATGAAAATCTGATATTATTGTGAAAGGTGTCTTTTGAGCACCAATACCAATGGCGAATAGCATATTTATGGGAATCAAAGATAGCTGAAATATTGCATTTGCGTTAGTTGGAATCCCATTAGATATGGCCAAGATGAGCATATGTGAGAGGTCTGTCTCGTGGTTTTATGCCCTTGTTTATCTAGTGTTTCACTTTCATGAGCATCTACTGCTCTCTGTGTTTCATGTTGGGATGGTTTCTGGATTAGAAAGATGTGGGTGTGATTTAGAATTTTTAGCAGTTTAAATATTGTGAAATAAGCTGCCAATGACTTTGAAGGTGGGGTGATTTTTTTGGGGGGTAAAATGGTAAGCGTCTGCTGATGAATGTCTGATATTCTCTGCACTGCAGGTCTTTTGTTTATGGGAATAAATAACTGATGGACTCATTTCAATCTTGTCTCACTTTTATGTGCTTCATATTTCAATTTCATTATGCTATGGATGTAGCTGAAAACAATTGCACACACTTTCTATAGGTCAAATTTGGTAGCTCAGGAGAAATACACCTGAACAGTGTTGGGGTGTCGGATCAAAGTTTTGAACTGATCCATGTCATTCATCACTCACATTACTGTTTTTATTTTATTTTTCACTTTGCTTGTATGTTTTATCACTGTGTGAATAAACATAATAACTTCAACTAAAGGGACAACGTTTGTAGTGGTTTTTCAATGTTGATAAGGTTCCATCCAGGTTGTTGTCATCCCCCCTCACAAGCAGGTTGCACGCTCTTTTAGACACAAGGTGGCAGTGCCTCTACATGGGACATGGAGTGGGGATACATGCCTTTTCTGTTGACCCCCTCTGGGACAGATTACACATTAGCAGCAGTAAATGATTAGGGTCTTTCCTATCTTCAGCTGATCCACCTCACCTCACATCTTCAACACAGAAGTTGGAGAGAGAGAGCATGGGACAGAGATGAATCCCCTCCATTACGGACATTCCTAATATATTTACCCAGTCAGTTGAAATGTGTCATGGAACCCCCCCCCCCCACACACACACACACACACACACACGCACGCGCCTCATTAACATCTACAAATAAATACATTCCATTAAAACCTGCTGGTGTCACGTCAGCTGAAGGCTTAATGAAATCAACGCGTTGGAATGCGATAATACTTAACTGCTGAGAGTGGAATGGAAAACAAGCGCTCCCGTCCCTCTCAGCATATGGAGGTGATAGCATAACTGACAGCCATATCTGCGCACGGTGTGATAGGAATACGCTCTTGGACGGCTAAATGGTTGGTTCCTGAGTCATATCCGATAATGGTCTACACAGCCGACCGAGACCCGGAGAAGGATCCTTTTTTTGGTTGCTTTGCTTGAAGGCTGTGGACACGCAGGTCCCCTGGCCCTCCACACTACACCCACATGTCCCTGGCATGTCTCCTCACACTGTGGTCTGAACAGTATCAGAAGCAGGCAGGAAGGCATCTTGAAGTACTTGGAGGCAGGAGTCCAGTTATTCGGTCTTGGCATGCACCTGTGGATTTGCATAATGGTCTCTCTCAAATTTCCCTCAGGAATGCTTGCTAAAGAGGGACCACAAATCAGAAAGACGTCCTCTGGCGCTCACTTAGAGTAATGTACCATGTTGGACTGGTTCTCCCTCCCATGAGAACCTGTGGGGGATCGCTCAACAACAATGCTGTGCATTTTGTATATCCATCTGATGATACTAATTCCCTGGGAAATCATGTTTCTCTGACAAATTTTCCATGTACTATTCCATAAACGTCTCCAGACCTGACTACAGCGTGGTTCTGGGGTTCAGGTTTGCCAAGTTCTGGGGGAGTCAATTTATGGTTCTTCCCAACCAATGAGTGCCTCGTTTCTCATCTCTGAGTCAGCCACCCTGTTTTCTGAAGAGACGTCGATCGGTTTGGCTCTTTCCCTGATCGAACATAATTGTCCGCAGACAGTGGTCTTTACAGGGCAGAGAACACTAGAGTGGCAGGCCTTTAGCGTCTTCAGAACATGACCGATCTCCCTTCCCGCTAAACAGCCCTGGGGCTTTCTCCGCTTCCCATTCCAACAGGCAGGTCCTCATTACCTGATTGGACGCCACTGATTAACTGCCAACTGGATTGGCTGCAGGTATTCATCATCTGCGATGATTGGACCGATTTAAAGGCCAATCTCAATCAGGGTTGTTGAAGGACAGGACAGCAGCTCTCCGGGAGCAGGACTGGCGAGACGTTCTCCCCAGGAAGCAGTACACGGTATAGCGTACTGACTTCATGTTACCTGCAGTCGGTCCCTTAGGCCTCGGTCCAAACCCTGGCAAACTTCAGCTGTCTGTGTGTGAGCGTGCAACGTCCCGCTCAACTCTGTTCTCTCCTTCAGCACACAACGGCTGGCCACTGCCAGGTTTGACTAGTCAACAGAGGGAGTGGAATGGCTTGGGTAGACATTTATTGTCTTGTTGTTCTTTGTCCCGATCATGTCTTCTTCAGTTGTCCAATCGGGGCCTTAACTGGCTCCTTTTGTGACATGGTGACAGTGTGGTTCTGCGATTGACTTGGTTGGGGATTATGGGGAAAATGACTGTGACGCAATGAGAGATGTCCTAGTGATGACAATGGTCTGGCAACTCAGCGTAGGAAAGGAATGTATCGATGGGAAACTGCTGCTGCTGATTAAAGAGATTCCCCCACCGTCTCGCGCTATATCTCAGATTCTCTGTCGCTCCTATTAATCCTCTGTGATTTAAGGGCTGAGACCTGGATCTCATCACCCATGCCGGGACACTGGGAGTCTGTGAACTGAACAACATTTACAAGTCGCCCACACGTAGATGAAAAGGCCGCACGAAGGTCCTCGTTCAAATGCATTCCTCCCATCAAACACGCGGCTGCCAACGCATGTTCCGTGAGCACTGTTTGGAAAGTGATATAAAGTTCCATGCGTACATAGCTGAGGTCAGAGACAAGCAGAAGCTTGCACTCTCGAACAACCTTGAAAAAGTGTTTGTGCGGAGATGAAGCGTCCCCTAGCCGATGACTGTCTGTGTTATATATGATGTTGGAGAGAGGCAAATGTATTCACGGGGTTAGTTGTTCTGCTGGGATCTATATTATGTTCTGTGAGTCGGGATACATTTCAGTCCTTATGTTTCCTCTGCAACTACAGGGCCTCTGATGTGGATTATGTGACAAACAAACCGCTCCACCCTTATTGTCAGAATCTTCACCATAGTAGGTGTGAATAGTTCATCCTGCTCTTTGTCTATGGTACCAGTGTACAGTAAAAGTGCATAAAACAATCAATGCAGAACTGTAGTTTTTTTTTCTCTTCCTTTTTCTCCCTGCTTGCTCGTAAACTTCACCATGTCAAATTGTCCCTTTAACTGCGAACGCATGTTAAAATGCTTCATACTGAATCACGGAGGACGACATGGAGCAGTTTACAACATGTTCTGCCGGTGTGTGTTCAACAGGGGACCAACCTGCACGGCTCTGGTTTAGGGTCATAGACGAGGTCAGCGTCAAAGTCAATCTCATGAATGCAGACTACACAATGAGAGTCTGTCTGCCACGTACAGTATTAAAAACACGTCTGTGCTCTTCACGGGGACAGAGAGCAGAAGAAGAATTCAAGGGATGCTCGCTACGCCGGGGGTCTTGACACGTGTCACGGTCTGGTTGGCACTGCCCAGGAACGAGCCTGGCATTGGCCTCCCTTCCGACCACATCCACCGCATGCCCGGGGAGAGATCCAGGCCGCTGGGTTGAGCTCATCGCCAGGCCGGGCTCTGTGTCCAGGCAAACCCTGTTGGACAGAGAGGACGTATCCAGCCATGCAGCTGCACGGAGAGAGTCCACATGCTATGTTTTGGGTGCTGTGGTAAAGTTCCAGCTTCTGTCTAGTCCGCCTCGTGACACACACTAGCTAATTGAAGGCTTAGCACATTTCTTAGAAAGACCTTTGAAGACTTAACAGTAGATGACAATGATCATCATTGCAGCCAGAAACCTTCAAATCATGGAAATTCAAAGTGTTGGTTTAACTCTCATAAATTTGAGGTAGGTAGACAGTTCCAGGATCTGTTAACAGGCCTGTTGTTCCTGGGTTATTTCCCCCACGCTCCTGGTGAAGTGGCTGGACCCGGAGCGCCACACCACAGTGTCTGAGAATGAGGCTCCCTGTTGGCAAGACGTTGTACATATCTTTTTGGCTAAAAGTCATCGTGCAGTTTATCCAGGCAGAAGGGAATTCGTTAATGGTACTTTCTCCAGTTAGAGGAGGTTTTAAACGGGTTTCAGTGACCACAACTGAACAACCACAACAATAGTAGTAACATCTGGCGGCCACATGTGCCACCTCTCTTTGTGTACGGATCAGCGACGGCCAGCTTTACAGTACGTTTACAGTGCGGAGCCACATTAGCCTCCACCAACCTCCGATTGACCGTAAGTAGAATCCGTCAGGAGGGCAGCTGATTGGTTTGACAGGAGCGTCAAAGACGGGACGTCAAAATGAGCCAAATAAGGGATCTGCCTTGCCACACATTAGGGATGCCAATGCATGTGTCTGGGCTGGCACCATGCCATCCTGCATACTGTTAGACTTACACAAGGAGCCGAGGGACGCGCCACTGCCAGGAGGCAGTGAGTGAGAGATTTGGGTGAAGGAGAGGAGAGGCCTTAGAGAGGGAGGAGGGTGTGTGTGTGTGTGTGTGTGTGTGTGTGTGTTTGGGGGGTTACAGCACACCTGCTGGAAACTGCTGATTGAGGGGAAGTGTGTTCCTGCCTGGCGCGACATCCTCTGCCAAGCCATCTCTAACATCGATGGTCGGCACGGTAGGGACCACCCCGGCGAGAGGGGAACAGGGCGAGGCTCTGTTCGGACGGAGTGACAGGAAGATTGACTGCATCCTATTAGCTGCTGCTTCCAAAATGTGCCCACACACCTCTCTGTAGATAATGGCACGCCGCCGTCTCAGACGCCGTGTGGTTTCAGCCCGACTTCATTTCAGATGTGTTTTTATGAGCAGCAGATTGACATACCTGCACTTGATAGCTGTCATCGTATGTTACGGTTGGATTCGAGTATCAATCAATCAGTCGTGTTTATTTATGAAGCCCTTTTATACAAGCATGTCTCAAAGGGCTTTACATAGCGTCATATATACACACTACATCCTATGTCATATACATACTACATCATATATATACAAATACACCCACATCTATAGGCAATCTAGGGTCTCCGGTTGACCTGACCTGCATGTCTTTGGACTGTGGGAGGAAACCCACGCAGGACATGCAACCTCCACACAGAGGGGACCGGGGTGGAGATTCGAACCCGCGACCTTCTTGCTGTGAGGCGACAGTGCTAAGAATGCATGACTCAGAACGTCCACAGGTCCCCTTCGTCACGGAGCTATAATCGGGACCCAGGTGCGAGACAGCCTGAATAGGATGTGAAGTAACTCTCCCGGGCTCCTCTCTGCTTTCTGTGTTAGCACGGTGGGTCATGGCAGGAGTCCTTTCCTGTGCACGAGTGTCAGCCACCCAATGGGATGATGAGGATACCATCCAGGACACGCCGTGGGAGGACGTTAGAGGCCAGATGCATTCGAGGACATGGCAGGGAGTGTTTGCTTTGCTCTGGGTGTGAGCCATGCAGGGACATGGCTGTATATTTGTCTTTTATGGTGACTGGTGTAAACGAGGCTCAGCAGAAGAACCCCCCTTTGAGGGTCGTCACGCTGCGAGACCAAGACTATCAGGCAGAAACACGTCAACAAATCCGCGTTTTAACTGCCTTTGAGCTTGTCTCGCCTCCCCTCGGCCGCTTCTCAGGCCTGTTTCGAACAAATTTCAGTGAGAAGAGCCACCTGGAGGCGACATAACTTTACGAATGAATGCATTTGTGCTTTATGATTAGCAGGAGAGACATCAGAGTGAAAGCAATGGCCCCTGATCCCGAGGTCCAAAAGGGAAAAAGGGCATGTTGCCTTTTGAAATGTCTGCATGAGGTAATGAAATGAAAATACATGTTCCTGCTCCGGGCCGATGGACAGCGGAGAGGCTGACGTGCTCCTGGTTTGTTTGCTTCGTTTGGACAAAGCTGCAGAACGGGGGGAGGAGGCCCACTGGCGATACCGGCCAAGGCTGTGCAACCCTCTCCCCCTTTTCCGAACAGACAGGCACGCAAACATCACAAAGACATGTCGTTCAGTCATTACACTGCCGTCATAATCAATGTGATGGGCGGACACGACTCATGCAACCGGTGGAATCCCCCAGCCTATTGAAGCCGTCCATTCCAGACCGCCCGTCGTCGCGTTGAAGCCGCGCGGCCCGTCGTCAGCCACTTCGTATAACAGATATGCCACGTCGTCCGTGGACTGTGGTTCAGACGTTTTCCATCCACTGAATCCATCTCCGATCTCCTTGCGGCCATTAGCAAACGCAACAGTTCAGGTTTTTGTGGCGGAGGCAAACGTCGTGTCAGCAAATACGTGCGCCCAGGAGGTTCAGCATGGAAACACACTTCCAAGAGGATGTATGTAACACACGTTCGGTTTTCAGGCGCTATTCACAGACACCCTGTATTCATTACCGACTTAATATCATTTTATTTCATTGTCTGCATTTTCCCTGAGTGTGGAAATGACCAATAATAAGAGCCGTCACGCAACTAAAGGAGTTCCTGGGTGTTTTCGAGAGGACGATTGAGCTATTTTCCATTTAGGTTTGAGGCTAACGGCCCCCGGTTTGGCCTCGGGTGCGAACCGTGTAAATTCAGTTCTCCAATAAAAGAGTGACCCTACACGACACTATCCATCATCATGAGAGATAACGCAGTGATCTAATAGGTAGATCAGACACGCTGAACGGTGGACAGATGGTTGGGCCCTCTGCAAGCCATCGCAGCCAAGGATTACCCAGCTTTTCGTCACATATCAATTGGTGAGATGAAAACAGTAAGGTGGTGGGAAACAGTAGTAGGACTAATGCAGATTTGACCGCCGGAGCCTCAAATATGACCCAGGTCTTATGGGTAATATCACCGATGACTGTATCTGTCTTTTTGTTCTGCCGCAACGCCACAGAATCTGTGTTTATTTTCAGACGGCAGCTTGGAATATTCCGGATCAATCCACAAACGGCAAACACAGCTGGGTTGCCGGTGAATATTCACCAGGTTCACGTCCGTCCTCTCCGTCCTCTCCGTCCTCTCCGTCCTCTCCGTCCTCTCCGTCCTCTCCGTCCTTCAGCCGACACGAAATGCACCTTTAGTCGACAAACACAGCTACGGAACAAAATGTAAAAGATATGAAGCCGAACTTTGACACTGTTCTGAAATCAACAACAGTCCACACAGAATGGACTTATATCGAGGTCTGTCATGCGAGGACAAACTTAATATACAAGCTCTATGATTGATTCCTCTGGTCTATCTTGTCTTGCAGCCGGCACAGTTAAGTAGAAACAGTCGAAGGACAATCTTATGACCTTATCTTCTCGTTCACGGCTCTTCATAATTGTTGTGTCTATCAATCATCGTGCGTTTTTTCTTACTCGGCTCTCAACCTGTTTATATTCATACAGTAACTCGCCTTTTCCTCAGATAAATACTGGCCTGGTCCACGTCTTTGATTGCAGTCCCGTTTCTCTCTGCCTGCTTGGAGACCTTTCAACAATCAACACACCCAGTCAACGTGCAAAACCAAAACACGCATCGCTTCAACTACCGGCAAGAAAACGATCCTCTTTAACTGGACATCTTTTATTGAACCTTCTTATTGAACATATATCTGGAGAAAAAAAGCTACATTCAAAGTTCGAAGAAATCTGGGTTCCGTTTATCACCGCCCTAAATGTATTGTTCACTAGCTAGTGCCACGTACACACACACACACACACACACAGTCACAGTATCTCACACACACTATCTCACTATCTCACACAGACATACACACACACACACACACTATGTACTTGCCTTCGTCTTTTTGCCTTCTTGTTAGTCCACCTGGCTTGTCTCATCTTGTCTGTATGCATGTTTGTCTGTCTGTCTGTCTCTCTGTCTGTCCATGCACCTTTTCATCTCTGTTTTTTCAACATTGATCACACATGGTATTTGGGTGGGGGAAGCTAAGGAAATGGAAAAGGGGCGTTTGGCGGCGATTGTCTGCCGGTTGCTGTCTATTATCTGGTGCCCCGTTCTCTAATTCAAATCGACTCTAATTAACTAACTAAATTATATCGCTATCAGACACCATTAATTAAAATATTCACGCTACACTTAGTGTTGCTCACAATCTCAAGAACAATGGCAGGTTCTTGGCAACACCAATGCCACGTCTCAAAACGTAAGCCTTGCACACGGCGCACATCGCCGTTTTACTGGCTTTTCCAGTGGAAAATAATGCCAAGTTGCTGACAAAAGCTCGGACTAATGTCACGCTCTCCACTAGCACCGCACCTGTTGTCGTTGGCCTGCGTGGCCTGAACGAGCCATCGCCACGTGATACATGGCCTGATATTGGATCGGTGCATAGACTCGCGTCCTGGCCACTAACCCCACGGGCCATTGAAAAGTGTATTCATGCATTTCAATGATGTAGCCTCTTAGCCCGGGATCACTTTGCTCACGATGCCATGTGAAGTCAAGAGCATCAGCAGGATAAGTAAACTCACCTCATCTGGCACTTGAGGCTGTTTAGCAGCACGTCTGTCTGCAGGCTTATTAAAACTGGGCTCCCTAATGACCATGCGCCCTTGAAGCCCGCTGAGTGCTTGGTGCTGCTCAGGAGACGGCGCTCTGGACACGTGAGGCCTCCTTCCTGCTCCCTACGGAGCGCTCAAGTGTAGAACATGAATACTTTTTACATTACAGTGAACTGGAATGTTAACACAACAACAACAAAACTCAACAGAATGCTGAAATAAATTTTGCGAGCTGTTTTTTGTTGACTCGAGGAATGTTTCTGTTTGTGGATTTGACACTGTCATCATCTCGTCTCCTCTGCCTCGGGAGATTCAAACGCCACTGCTGTGACATGGGAGAGTGGGAGGAAGAGATAGAGCCACATGAGCTGAATTAGACCCTGCCACGATGCCATGACTTCACACTGTAGTGAGCGTGCCAATGTGTGTGTGTGTGTGTGTGTGTGTGTGTGTAAAAACATTAGACAGGGCTAAGCCTGGTGTGTGTGCTTGTAGACAGTGTTGCACAATAACACTTCCAGTCCAACAGCTCCTTGTGGAGTGGGATTTACTGGCCGGGCAGTGATGGGACACATCAAGCAATTAAGGGCTACTTAGCAGACATGGGAGTATGAGGAGTCGCTTTAAAAAAAATCTATCTATCTATCTATCTATCTATCTATCTATCTGTCTATCTGTCTATCTGTCTATCTGTCTATCTGTCTGTCTGTCTGTCTGTCTGTCTGTCTGTCTGTCTGTCTGTCTGTCTGTCTGTCTATCTATCTATCTATCTATATATCTGTCTGTCTCTGTCTATCTATCTATCTATCTATCTATCTATCTATCTTGGTCGACCCATAAACAAAAAAAACGCAGTTCAAAGAGATTCCATAAAAGTGCCATGATGAATGGAGCAGTTTCTCCAAACATCTGTCGGAGGCCTGGGTGTGTGTCTGTCTGCCCCGGGGGGCTTTGAGCAGACAGGTCAGCCCAGTCAGAGAGGGCTCCATCCCCGAGCCCCATGCACCCGGTCCTCCTCTCTGTCCCGTACCGCGGATCACACGGCCATAACAGGGTTTTCATTGATGGCCGTAACACATCGGACTGAAGTTGATGTTAGCCTATTGACCCCTACGCTGGAGGGATCCCCGCCCCGCCCGCCACGCTGGTGACTGATGATTAGCAAAGGGCCTGTGGCACAAAACACTTTGAAGCTATCTCCTAATTGTTGCGTCATCGTTTCCCCTTGAAGCTTGCTCGCAGTAAACAAGGCCAACGGTTTGTTCCGACTAAATGGGCTTTGGGGAAAAGGTTTAATGGATTGAAAAATAACAAATTGACCATGCTTAATGGGAGGCTATTCAGGTCCGATTAGCCTCATGCGGGGCGCTAAATCGCATCATAACATTCTGGCACTCGACCTTCCCCCGTTAATTGGGGGGCAGTGAAGAGGATGTTTCTTTCCCATAACTGTCACTGAGGAGAGCACGTGATCCTCCGCTCAGAGCTCGCCAAGCATGAGGATCAAGCAATGATATGAAACTACTCGCCTTTATTACTGGCAAATGCTCCGTCAAATGCTGAGCACCACAGGAAGCCTGAACGCCGCACACGGGACGAACAACACGGCAACATACCAAACCGGCGAGCTGTCAGAGGTTGTGAGGAAGCCACTTGTCATCGGTGAGTCAACCACCAAATGTGGTTTCTGTGCCTCATCCATTCCCAGCAGAAAAGCTAAACAGACCGTAACGTTGCTCAACCGACCGCAGTCTTAATATCAAAACAACTTTCGCTAACGTATCTTTGCCTTGTATCCTGCTCTCAGTCCCAGACAACAGCTTAGGGGTGAAAAGAACGACGAGGACCAACAGAACATGAGCGATTACAAAGCAACGTGCTTTCAGTCTCAGTCGATCACAATTACCGTCACGGTAGAACCCGGGCTTCATTCCACCGTCACTAAGTCGGAAGAGTAAACCGTCATTTGTGTTTGTGCACCGCTACCGCTGCGCCACAAGTGTTTGTTCTAGAAAACCCTCAAATGATGTTGGCGGAAAAGCAAAGGGGTCTTAATGCTTCCAGGTCGGGAGATTTATAGCTGACAGTGTTATAAATACATTACGATTTCAGGGCGAGTGTTTGGGAGCGCTTGACATCCATCGTCTTCTCTTTCAACAGTATGTGCGAATTTGTTGCCACGGGGTTGAAAAACGTGCTGAAAAAACGAACGGCCTTCTGGAGACAATCAAGGAGTTAAGTGAAGAGAATATAACTCTTTGTGGTAACAGTCTCTTTTTTTTTTTTACAGGTCCTGCTTCAGAAATAAAGCCTCTTTGTCGGCCGGCACGGTGGCTAAGTGGTCGGCACTGTGGCCTCGCGGCAAGAAGGTCGTGGTTTGAATCTCCGCGTGGCGTTTTGCATGTTCTCCCTGTGTCCGCGCGGGTCCCACAGCCCAAAGACGCGCAGGTCGGGGTGAACCGAAGACCCTAAACTGCCCATAGTGTGTTTGTGTGCAGTAAGGTATATGATGTATATAATGTGGTATGTATACGATGGTGCTATTTAAATCCCTTTGAGAGATGCTTGTATAAAAGGGCTATATAAATAAACTAGATTAGATTACATTTTACAAGGTCTACATGACATTCATTAAAGTCAGATGAAAAAAGAGGGAATAGACCTCGGTGGATACTGGAAGCAAGGGCACGAGACACCAGACAGACAATTTGAGCTTAATCTCAGTTAATCCTTTCGCTATTTACTGCGTCAATTGCGTGTTCGGAAATAACATACGCCAAGCGCCGGAAAGTCATTAGGGGTGTTGTGCCAGACGGTTGGCATGAACTCAGTTGGCCCAATTTCTAAAATATCCAATATTGCTTGTCATGCTGTCGGTTACGAAGTTAAGTGTTTATGAAACTGTGTTGAATAAAGCCATCAGTTACTAATAGCAGCCTCTGCGTTGGTGGGAGATAAGTGTGTGTTGTGTGTGTGTGTGTGTGTGTGGGGGG
>OMOT01027400.1:0-12509 GCA_900312575.1 Acanthochaenus luetkenii | reverse complement strand
TGCTGGAGCCTGGAGACAAATCAACAAGTCTATAATCTATCATATATAATCTATAACCTCCTCTCACTTCTTCCAGGCCCAAGCAGGGCTTGTTAGTGACATTAGTGACATTGGATAACAAGACAACTGGATAACAGAAACTAAAAGTTTGATGTTCGTGGAGGCGCAAAGATTTTGGCAAGTAGCTGGCTGTGTGACAGACAATGGGACACCTAATTTACCGTCGACCAATCAGAACATTCATAAAAACCTGCCAAGTCACATTTCCACAATGCTGACAGTTAAAATAATTTGGGTAACTTTACATTAACAGGTCCTTTGTTAAATTATACATGAAATTGAGAAATTACATTCTCATTGCAAAAGACCTTTAAGATCTTTGACAAATCGCTAGGAGCCACTTCGTAAAAACGGTATGCAAGAAATTCACCATGCAGCACTTTATTTCAAGACAACTGTAACTTTGAGAATTGCTTCAAGCTTCTCGCTACAAGTGTATTTTGGCGGGAAAACACCACAGGGTACGGTGAACCAGCTGTAAAAGTTTGGTGTATTAGGTGCATGACGAATTGAAGCGTGAATTCTACTAATTCGTCAAAGGTCGTAAGTCAAGTTGTACGAGGCGTGTACCTTTGTCGATAAACAAGGCAATAGATAGATGCCTATCAGGGGAAATTACTACCAGCCACCCACCAAATGCTGATCAAACCATCCATGGCTGGTACGCTTGTCTACTAGAGCAGCTAACCAACCATCACTTGGAGCTTCCTTTATATTCTAAAAAGCAGTTCTACTGGTGAAAGAGTGCTGGGTTCAGCAGCCACTGTGGCCGTTGTGGAACAAAGTTAGTTTCCTGCTTAGGAAGGAGAGTAGTTAATGTCTGGATAGTTACATTTTCCCTTGGTTGGTGAGGCGGGTTCTGTCAGCACGGAGCTCTTTGGAGTTCAGTTCACATGTTGTAATCCTCTCCTTCAGCTGGACATCTTCTTCCCTCAGTCGGGCATCTTCCTCCTCCAGATGACTGAGTTTGTTTTTCAACTGGAGGGGTTTCTTATGACGCCCCACTGGGTCTCTACACACACACACACACACACACACACAAACACACATCAGAAAATACCAAAGCTTCATGTTGATTCAGATGTCTGTCTCTCATAATGTCATGTGAGACAGCAGATGGAGAGAAAAGACAATCTACATTTCATAAATATTACAACCAAAGAGTGTGGATTCACTGAAACACTCACATGATCTCTGCCTCCTCTGAAAAGTACATCCTGGACGGTTCGTTGTATGGATAATCTGAATCAGAGTGCGAAGGAGCGGACACTTTCTCAAAAGACATGATGTCCTCTATCTAGTGCTGAAACAGGTTATAGTGGGCTGCTGCTGAAGTGTGTTCAGAAACCTCTTCGGTCCAAATGATGTGGAGCTTTCTAGTTTGTCACCACTAACTGGCTCACAGATTCTAATGATGCACAACATTAATTATGACATCACTTATGATATCACTCTTGTTTGGAATCCAAGGGCAGAAAAAAGTAGTAACACATTCTAGAACAAAATGTACATAAAAACAAAACACCAGCAGATGGTGAACTAAAAAGGTTCACTCTTTCATATTAAAGTATAGCATTGCCCTTCAGCCTGATCACTTTCTGCACATTTGTCACGGTTGTGACCGTGTCCAGTCTGTACCCCGGTGTTTCAGCACCCTCCTGTCTGTTTTCCCTTCTGTCTGTGTGGTCCAATTCATATTTACATGGAACCTTTAAAATGGCACAACTCACACAAACAGGTCAAGGCTGTAAACGATCAAGTCACAGAAGCTAAGAAAGGTGTCACATTTGTTCATATGTTCATGTTGCTATATATGACTCTGTCCGGTTTAGCTATTTTAGCAAGTGCCTGTGTCCAGTCTTGAATAGTAGGGGCGGAAGTTCTTCTAGTCACAGTACAATCACTTTTTAGCGACTGCAAAGGCTATAGCCAACGTCTATTACAGCAAAACTATTATTACATAGGGATATTACAGGAATATTACAATAATATGATTTTGATAGGCGATAAATAAATAAAAAACCTTAAAGTGTGATAAGGGTCACTATACGCTCACACACACACAATAAGGCCCTAATAAGCATTTCGGTGGTTTCAAATTGACGTCAGTGAAAATGACTTTGAAGTCAAAGGACGCACAGTGCAAAGTTCCGCAGCGCTCCTCGACAGCAGACGGTGTCGGTGTCCCGCAGCCCCTCTCGCATGCCTTGTCAAACCAATATAGAAAGGCGCTGGGAGCCGCGGAGCTGCTGTCGCACTCTCTCGGGCTCACCGTGCGGGAAGAATGGCTGCTTGGGGAGGCTTCCTCTTTTCTCTCCTCAATTACAAGACGGAGAAATATGTCATCGCCGAAAACAAAAGAATTGGAATACTTTTTAGACTCTACCAGTTAGCCGTGGTGGGATACTTAATCGGGTGAGGTGCATGCCCTTTAAAAAAAAAAAAAAAAAGTACAATAAATTCAATACAAAATGTGTCTATGCGGGAGGGGGATTCACAGTGTTCCAAAAAAATAATATATATATTATTATTTTTGTAAGTTGAAGTTGTCAAATGTGTTAACCTTGTTAAAGTGGCGTTAAAGTAGCACAGTCTAGCCCCTATCGCTTGGGTGTCAGTATCGGGACACTGTGCCACAGGACAGCTGGGTCTACTGAACATTCATTCATGTCTCCCATAGCTCATCTTATCCCGCCCACTGATATGTGATGTCACACTGTTGTAGCATATTGCTCTAGTGAGAATAAACTGTGAAAGGTGGGAAGGTGGCAGTATGATGAGGTAAAGCCTCCATTTTCTGTGCTGGAAGTGACAGCAGTGCTGCATTGTAAGAACTCACTTGTTTGTAAATCTTCAAACAAACCGTGTGAGGTGACAAAGTCCGTCTCCCATTTACTCTCAATGGGGCCGTTTATCAGCCTAGGGACTTGGTGTTCCCTTTATGTTGCATGTGCGTTGTCCTCGCCTACGCTTGTTGTCACCCTCACATGCATTTGGACTGTATGTAGAAAGTATTGTACATATTTCCTGTTGAGGTAGCAAAACAAAACGAGGGATGGGGAACAACTATTCAGCAATGGTTGACGAGAATAAGACACATATTGTAAGATGTAGCCTATGATACACTCATACAGTACATTAACATGAGTTCTTCCCTCTGCCACATGCTGATGAAGACATGACTCAGTGACACTGTTAACCCAGAGCACGTGGTCACACACTTCAGACGACTCGACTAGGGATCACAGAGACTGGAGCGTTGCACCCATGTTTAAATGACATCAAACGTGTAAAATGATCATAATAACAACAACAATAAGAAGAGGAATGAAGTGTAATATCAGTGTTTTGTTTTCACTGAAAAAAATAAATGTTTCAGATTCAGGCACCGTACAAAAAAGACATAATGAAGTCTGACCTAGAGGTTTCAATGGATTTCTCAGGTGGGTGTTTGTGATGAAGAAGGGGTACCAGGAGAAAGAAGAGGCCATCCAGAGCTCGGTCATCACCAAGCTAAAAGGCGTCACTCTAACCAACAGCTCCGAGACGGGGCCTCACCTCTGGGGCGCTGAGGATTACGTCATACCTCCACATGTGAGACCCTAGATACAATCAAAACTTTAGAAAGCAGATGATCATTTAAGTGTAGGCAACAAATTGCTTCTCCATTGAATACCGCTCAATTTCCCTCTGGAAATAAAGTATCTATCTATCTATCTATCTATCTATCTATCTATCTATCTATCTATCTATCTATCTATCTATCTATCTATCTATCTATCTATCTATCTATCTATCTATCTATCTATCTATCTATCTATCTATCTATCTATCTATCTATCTATCTATCTATCTATCTATCTATCTATCTATCTATCTATCTATCTATCTATCTATCTATCTATCTATCTATCTATCTATCTATCTATCTATCTATCTATCTATCTAGCTACATATATACATAGCATTGTTTGCTTTTAGAAAATCGACGTAGACATCCAAGCTTGGCATAATCAATCTAATTTAGATCAACTCTAGATGAAAATGTCAATCCCAGCTTGTCAGTGTCGATGTGAGAGCGCTCCCCAATTAAGGTTCTGTCGAGGGAGGTTATAAGGCTGTTGAGTGTCTGCCTCAGTGGATGTCATTAGCTTCATCGTCTGTCTTAACAGATTGAACTTCTCAGCGGTATAATTGGTTTAACCTTTCTGCCTCTATGTGCGGTCCAATATTCCTGCTACTTTTACTTTGCAGGGCGAGCAGGTGTTCTTCATAGTCACAAATTACGTAGAGACTCCCAATCAGAGACTTGGGTTCTGTGCTGAGGTGAGTATAGGCGGAGGATTCTCATTTACATTTTTATATTGATGTTTTTCATCCTCAAATCTGAGGTTCTCTGTCACCGTGAGATGCAAACTCGACTTTACCTGTTGAAAAAGTACAGTATATGTCTTGTATAAATCTCGTTTGAATTGTTTTGTGTGCTATTTTTCTTGTATTGTTTCAATTTTGGCATCCAAGACCAATGTATTCCTGGAGCATGGTGTACAGTGTGATGGATTACTTTGTTCACACATTAGCATTTTCAAGCGCAGCAGCTTTTGTTGTTTTACCTCACAGAATTTCAAGGTGCCAGATGGACGATGTCTAAGTGATGATGACTGTGCAGAGGGTGAGACTGTCATAGCTGGCCACGGTAAGGACCATTCATCATCATGGGTAAACCTCATGACTCCAATTGTGATTATTTTCATGTGTTAACTTCAATTGGAGATGTTCCTCTATGGGTTGAGAAAATACTACGACCCCTTGGTCTTTTTAACCCCTTTTGAACCCCACTGGGTGAACTCGAGAACACATGGTGGTCATTGGTCAATCTGAACACAAGTTGCTTTTCTTAGTTCCTGAAAAGCGGACATTTTGGAGATCCAAGGTGTTCACCCGACAGCAACAATTTGCTCTAGCTTCCCCTATGATACATGAGCAATTATTGTATCGCATCTTACAAGTATCCTCTTGCTTGTATATTGGCTGTGACTACTGTAAAACAATATTTGGCACGTATACTGTATGTGAATCACTTGTGTCATGGGTTTGGTTCTTATATAAAAGCCCAGTGCTGTCACCCCAAAATAAAGGTCACCAATGTTAGGACATTTCTATTACACGTTAATCAATATGTCTCATTTCAGTATAACCTCTCTTTAAAGTCAACATGACATACAATGAATCTTTGCTCCGCCAGGAATCAAGACTGGATTGTGTATCAACAGCACTGGGACCTGTGAGATTCATGGCTGGTGTCCAGTTGAATACAACCGGAGACCCGCGTGAGAATTCCTCCTCTCTTGCAGCATTTTGGAAATTGCCATTTTGTGCTACTACTATATCCACACACTCGCTGGGCCTTCGCACGGACCAAGACATTTCACAGGTTCTATTTATTACTGATACAGCATGGCGGTCGCACTTTGTTTGAACTCGGCTGCCTCTCCCTCTCATTTCCAGAGAGCCCTTACTGAGTGAAGCGGAGAACTTCACCATCTACATTAAGAATTTCATCAGGTTTCCCAAATTTGAATTCTCCAAGTAAGTGGCTTTAAGTGGCACTGGTTGCCAGTGTGCCTCACCTTTGAAGTAGGATCTAGAGGCGTGGTGACACAGACCACTGAGTGAGTAGGGCGAGCTGAGGGATATACATATATCGCAACGGCTGCTTTGAATAGCTTCGAGGGTGCAGAGAGCCTTCTATTTATACCAGCCTGTGTCGTTGGTCATCCGAGACGTCCTTGACAGCAGGCCTTGCCCCCGGACAGGTGTCAGATCAGATGGGCCTGGCCCGGGGAGCTGCGCTGCTCCCACGCTGGCAGGCTTATTCTGGTGTTGTCTTTCCAAGTCCAACAGCAAAGCAGAGAGACGCCAACAGGCCACAGCTAATTCATCAGTCGTGATCTTTTATCCCGCAGCCATGTTTCCGATGTTTCATCACAGGGCACTAATCTATTATCGCGTTGAGATTCAGTTTGTTTCTATGTTTCAATCACGATATACTTTGTCTGAGAATGCAAAAGTAGTGAGACGAGAAGTAATGCATCTCCTTTCATGTTTGGCTACACTACTCACAATGTGGCATTATGCAGGAGGCCTATACTGTGTATTACACTATCTTCTGTGGGTTGAGAAAAGCGACGGTATTATACATATGATTTAGTTATGTCTGCTGTCTTGTCCTCTTAGGTCCAATGTGCTTGACATGACCAATGACAGCTATCTGAAAAGATGCTCCTACGACAGAGAGAACCATCCTTACTGCCCCATCTTCCGCCTGGGAGACCTGGTGAGCTGGACTGGACATGACTTCCTGGACATGGCTGTGAAGGTACATTATGTTTTAGTACGGCAATTCAAACTCTCAGTCAATCTGAACAGTGTGATTTCAGTTCCCTACTTTCTCTCAGTCATTTGATAATGAAGCCATGATAGACCGTTGCATTTAGTACTCATGGAAATCCATTGAACGTCCTGGTGATTGCATGAATTACTCAAGAGCAACAGCTGACTGATGATGGCAGGAACACGAAACATCGAAAATGTCCCCCGTCTCAACTCCCAGTCATACCTATTATTAACAAGCTGCATCAGCAAAATACAAACCTATATATAAAAACATTAGCAATCGTGACAAACTGTGTGTAACCAATCATATGTTTGTTTGTGGACTGTAATATCAGTTCACGACATTAGTGGTACCGTAACTTACCTACACACCGAGAGTTGCTGGGCTTCAGTATATATAAATGGCCCAGTTGCTGCGTCTGCTGGGGGGTTTTTTTGGCCTCTTTTCTTTCTTTTTTTACTGTGGTGGAGATATTGAGCTTGCATGGACACGCTTTTGGAAAATCTGTTTGATTCCTTACTGAGGATGTTGGGCAGCCAGACTGGAAGGAATTAAAACAATGAATGTGGATGGCAATAAACACATGGACCAGTTTCTCAGCATCTCTGTATAACAGTATATTTCTTCAGATTTGAGGTGAGTCTATGGCTTTTAAGTTCACATAGATTTTGACTTGATGGCTTTAGAACAGCATTAGCAATTCCAGTGGTTGGGTAGGCACCCTAAGTACTGTTAGTAGAAAAAGGCGATCTTGAAGGGCTACTTGAAGGAGGAAGGGTGACATGACATGCACCTTCATAGCATTATACCCAAGATGCTGTCATACAATTTACAAACTCTCTGTTTCCCTCCGTCAGGGTGGGTCCATTGGTATTCTGATTGAGTGGAACTGTGATTTGGATAAGGACTCCTCACAGTGTAACCCACACTACAGCTTTACACGTTTGGACATGAACTTGAACAACTCTGTCACATCAGGATACAACTTCAGGTACAACTTTGTCATTCTGTACTCTTGTGTGTGGACATTTTAGATAGAGAATATACACTGTTTTTCATCCATACACATTTTTTAGGCACTTTCATATTTTTTCCTACCTTATATCTACTGATTTGTTTGTTCTCCAGATATGCCAGGTATTATAAAGATGAAAATGGTGAAACCTATCGCACTTTGTATAAAATGTATGGGATTCGCTTCGATATAATGATCAATGGCCAGGTAAAACAGTGATCTGAACTTTTTTCTCTATTTTCTAATGAAAGTACAGGATATAGGCAATAGACATTGCAGTGAATGTAATCTTCCTGCTGTCCTCGTTTTTTAGGCTGGAAAATTCAACATTGTTCCCACAATAATTGCCATCGGGTCTGGAGTTGCTCTGTTGGGTGCAGTGAGTAATCTGTAAAATATTCAGTTGATTAATCAATGTATGATTGGTGTCTAATCAGACAGAAACTAAAGTTTCACAAATGGTTTTATGTTACATTATAGTACCACAAGAGGGAGATGCATGATCACTAAATCCAAGAACTGTGCTTCTGTGCAGTCAGTGGTGTTACAATGACTTGTGAAAATACAGTTAAGTTCATAATATAGACTTTTCTTTCTTGCAGGGAGCCTTTGCATGTGATATGATACTACTGTACATGATGAACACAAGCTCCTTCTACAGAGAGAGGAAATTTGAAATCATCAACTTCAAGTATGACTCAAGTTAATCAGTGTCACTTATGAGGCAGCTTTTGAATCGATTAAGATCAGAACCTAATCGTCACATTTCCTGGCACGTGTCAGTAAAGTTAAATGTGTATCTAACAGGAAGGAACGGGTCAAATCCAAGGATGGGAAGGCAGGGCACAGAGACAGGAAACCCAGGAAACAAGCTGCGGAGCCAGGGGTCCCCAACTCTGTCAAAGAGGTGGCGGAAACCGAACTCACTAAGGTATCCCCTAATTCTGTGGAGAAACGGGGGCCCACCATTCCACGTAACACGGGACAGCGATACTCTGCCATTCTCTCTTCCCAAGGAGGAGAGCCGAAGCATCACATCACTTTCTCTTCACAAAATTAAGTTTGACAGAGCAAGACAAAACACCTGCAATGGTCCAGGTTATGTTGCAGGAGTTGGAAACAAAAGTCAGGCTGATTTCCACTCCTTCCCCAACAGCAGAACTGCTGGCATGCCACTAACTTTAATGCGTGCCCCGATTGAAGACATGTTGGCCCGAGAGAAATGTAAATGTCCCAGTGTGCTCCTAGACCAGGACCCTGATGTGTAGATGGATACACTAGGACAGTGCTTTTCAATGGCTGGGTCGGGACCCCAAAGTGGGCTGTGGGAGATTAAAGTAGGCCCCCCATATTATTTAATAGTATCCAAAGCTACTTTGATATTACACCTCAAAAGTAGGCAGAAGTTATGCAAAATAAATACTGTAGGCTAGTGGCTTAGTGTTAATTATGTTTAACTAGTCTGCACAATAGCTTGTAAATTCAGTCTTTGGTCATGAGAGCAATTACTTAGAAAACATGGGTCCAAAGAGAAAACTTTTGAAAACCACTGTACTAGGACACAAGATGTGAGAACATGTGAAAGGTCTTATTTTATTGAGTGTTCCAGTTGGAAGCATGACATATCTTGACTGCACTGTGAAACGTGTATTTGACCATACTGTTAAACCATTGTGTACGTCTTCCCTACAGTATGTTGAGCTGGCTGGGGGAATTGTTGAACGTGATCTTGCTGTCCGGCATGCTGAGGCTACATGATCTTATTCACAACATACTCCATCTATGGAATGTAATGCATATACAGTTACAACGTATTAGAAGTCTACACAACACAATGAGGACAGGTTCATCAGTGGTGTATGAGGAAGGGTGCAAGAAGTTAAAATGCAAAGGTTCCCCTTACTCTTTGTTTATCCTGTTAATATTTATTGAATGGTCTTTATTGTTGGAATACACATTGTATGTCATGTTGACTTCATCTTATTGAAAACTGACCTTGGGTCTGATTAATAAAGTAAGCAAACAGATTGTATGGAGTCATTTCAAACAATCCAATCAGATGTTATATTCTAGTCATGAGTACCAAAAAAATTACACTTGCTGCAAACATACTGCCTAGTTGTTTACACCCCGTTAAGATGTCATCTATTTTGATCTATGCTACAATACAACCTAACTTCCATTACAACTAGTGTGGCTCTTTTCTAGGCATGGCAATGAGAACAGACCAAGAGTGACAGGTTAGATAAGTTACGTTGATACTCACTAAGTTAAGAGCAGGAGGGATACGAGGACAATTGATTTTGTGTACAGTAATTATTGACACATTGGTCATAAGACAGAAATCAAAGTCTTTCACTGCTGCAAAGCCCTTTGAGACACGATTGTATAAAAAAGGGCCACATAAATAAACACAATCTACACAATTACCCATCTACAAACGGTAGAGCAGACCATATTGTTGGTTTACTTAGCACTAGTTAGGGATTAATCTGGTTATTCCTGGCAGATCATTTTAGTATACGTGCACCATTCCATAGAGGAAAGTCCAAAACAGGACATAGGTGAAAAGACCTCCAACGAGGCCCCCAGTGAAGAGCAGCCGTCGGGATTTGAAGCACTTGTTCCACCGACGTCCCGCCTTGAGGATGAGCAGCAGGGAGAGGAGAAACGAGGCCAGGAAATAAAAGACGAAGCCATAGAGTCCCGACAGCCCGAGGATGCCAGCCGTCGCCCCAGACAGCGCGGACACAGAGGTGCGGCAGTAGTCCAGCACAGCGGCGTTGCCCCTCACGGAAATTTCACTGATGAACTGCGGTCCCTCGCGCTTGGCTACGACCGCTGCCATCTTGGCTCGTCAGTTTCCAGAGAGAGGTGCTGCTGTGAGGCGAGCAAGTGAGACACCAATGGTTAACTTACAACAGGGGCCGTTAAGGAATTCTGCGCCTGGCGCTTATATTGGAAATTTAGACACAGTGAGGCCAACACAGTTATGTAATTATGTGAAGTACTGTATATCCCTAGCTAGCTTTATTGCGGATTGAACTGCATTAACGTGGTAGCATTAACGTTAGCTCTCTACGCTGCTCGCTAACATTAACCGATTAGATTCTCACCTGGAACGGAAAGAGGAATGCGCAGGGGTTCGTCAGCTCCACAAAACGCGCTTACATGAACATAATGTGTAAAAGTGACGCAGGGTTCCGTCAATTCTCTCCTGGGAATGTTAATATTGCACAAATAAAGAGCATTCGTTCTAGCTTGGGTGACACTCCTAGACCAAAGGCGGCCATGTTCTCTCGCAACGCATTGTGGGAACATTGTAATCGTCAAGCCGAAGCGGAAGTGTAAGGCCGAAGCCTCACCGTGTTTGACTAGCGGCTAACTGGCTAGCGAGATTTCCTAATGGCCGCAAAGTAGTATGTTGTATGACACACTACATATTCCACACTACGTTCCTGTTATATTTATGCGTAGAAACACAGGAAATACTTTGTTGGTATCGATGAGAACTACATTGTAGCATGTACCAGCTGTTGACAGCGGGGCTGATCTAGTATGAGTTCAGGACCACGGTGGTAACGTTAACTACCGGCATTGTTTTCACAGTAGCCCGTGAAGCTGTAGCTATCTAGCTACTGTAGCTAGTTCCCTTTGCAGGAAATGGAACATTCCAACTAGTAGTGTAGTTTGGTAGCTAATTTTGGCGTTCATGTAACGTTAAGTAATGCTGAAATTATTATTATTAAAATTAAGCCAAGCAAGATGTGTTGATGCTTCCTACAACATATTTTGAAATCAAAGCCATATGCTTTTTATATTGCTGATGAAGAACCTCCCATTCATGGAAATAGGGTAAAGTCAATCAGAGGGTTGAGTCTGCTCATTAATTGAATTTGGCACGAATTCTGGTTATTGGATGTTATAGAAATTATAACTTTAAGATTAGCAACACAGACAATATTTCTAATAATAGGAACACTAGCTTGATTATATCTTGTCTGAATAACATCCGCCAACTCCTGACCTCATGCTGCATTGCAGGGATGTTGAAAATTAAGTGTTCCTACTAGGACAGAATGGCCTTTCAATTCCATGTGGGAAATTCAGTTACCTAAAGTCAAGTCAACATGGTGGCATACACTGTACATGCTACACAGCATTACTTTTAACATGTTTATAATTCTCAAAATACACTTCATTTTGAGTTTCATATTCGCATTGCATTAAATCAATAAAAACAGTGTGGTAAATGGTTAAACATATGAAGTAGAAATGTAAAGTTGGACATGGCTCATAATGGACCCTGGTACTTACTTCCTTTTAAGGTGGTACAAATAAACGAAGTGGGGTCTGCATGGGCTATGTTGTACATACAGTGACTAATATTCTATGCTAACTAGCTAATGTTGCCATATTCCATCGACAAGCTGTTGCATGGATAACAATATTTTATATTGGGCAAATTAATTTAGCTGATCTGGACCACTGGAATGCATTGAATCAAGTGGGAATTTCTGGTTTCTGACTTTAACATGAAGGAAGCAATAGTAACTGTAACGGTGTCCACCGTGGTAAAGTTAGTAGAATATCGGATATCGACAGATATTCGGCTCTTCAAATCTCTATCTTTTAAACGATGTGGCGTAGTGACATAAAAATGCAATGTTATGGAGGTAAAACCCTGAAGAACGCTGCACAACAATTATTTTCTAGGTTTGAGACAACACTTATTGTCACTGAGCCATGAAATGCTTTGCTTTCTCTCCTGTCGTTCGCGAACGATTCATTCAAAAAACTGAATCTTTTGGGTGAACGAGCTCTGATCAGCAGCGAGCGTGCAGGGAGGGGGAGGGACTGCGGCGAGCGAATGTGATTTGTCCCCTGCGAACCAGTTCTGCAGTGACAGTACTTCCGCAGTGATTCGTTCACAACACGATTCGTTCAGCGACAGCACTTTCGCATGAACTGTTCGGACTACGCAGTATGCAGTCGGAGCTCCGCCCAGGCACTACGATTCGGTGAACTAATCTTTTT
>OMOT01027398.1:0-13663 GCA_900312575.1 Acanthochaenus luetkenii | reverse complement strand
ACACACTAGCCTGGAGACTACAAATATAGGAAACAGGACAGGTTTTACTGTTTTTCTTGAGCTGTCCAATGATGTGACATGTTCCTCACTGTCGCATGAACTGATCCACCTGCTGCTCACTGTACACTGTCTGTCAGTCGGTATTTGACTTGTGATAGGCAATGCACAGTCAGAAGGTTAGCTATGCAAATGTAGACCCATTGATTTGACTTGTTAACTAATTGATGGTGTGTATGAAAAGGTCATAGATCAACTTGTGAACAGGATGGACCCGGTACAGGGCAAATGTTTGGCCTAACCGTCTACCGATGCGGAGGAAATGTTTTCTTTCACTGACCTGTCCAGTGTTTGGCAATGGAGTCCGGCCAGACTCAAGTCAAATGACTCACTTGCTGCTTTGCTGCTTACATCGTGTGACTGATATGTCTGTCTTCCCTTGCCGGCACAGTGTGTGAATAGCTGTTGAGATTGTTAACAATAATGTTGACACAACAGGTGTTTTGATGGCATCTAAGCGGTTGCAGTTGTCATTTTATCTGCCTGATTAATCTGCCATGTTGGGTACCATCTGGTAAGTAGGCTTTTTTCAGTATACTGGATTTTAAATGGTTTAGAAGACTGTTTCCCCCCCTCCAATGTCAGCATGCTAATAATCACATCGCACTGTTTCCAGGTTTAGTAGTCATAGTCGTAAAATTAACTAATCATGGAAAACCACAGCAGTCTGATGCTAGACATGCGTCATCATTAGCGCTTAACTGTAGTTTGAATGCATTATGTTGTAATTGACATGTGTGAAAATGACAATATTTAATGACATGTCAATTAACATGTCAATTACAACATAATCTTTTTAGCACTGCCCGTTACAGTTTACAGTTTGGTTAGTAGGAATAGTGATTTTACAATAGTGTATGTGCTGTGGCAGTCTGGCAAGCAACAAAATCCGACAACAATCGTGAAATAATCTCTTCAAATAACTCTGACTTCCCTCTTCCAAAGAGTAAACCCTATTAAGTTAGACCAAATACAAAGTAAGTTTCTATATTTGGATGCCCTAATGCTTTTTCATCATCTCACAGCCACTTTTCTAAACAATATTATGTTCAGCCTGTCGAAAATGGACTTAATGGAACCATTCATATTGAAATGTACTCCAGCGTTCACCTATTCTAACTGGTTCTCGAGGCTTTCCTGTATCCTGTGGATTTAGTCGGTTAGTGGAGCAGAGAGTGGGGAAATGAGGCTATTTGCATCAAGAACATTGAAAACTTTCCTCACTCAATGACAGGGCTGGGGTAAAGACTCCTCTAGCTAAATATAGCCATGCAGTGTGTGTCTGTATGACCGACACAGCTCCTTTGTCCCCTAACAAGCTTGAGAGAAACAAGACGCGTAATAAAATCCTAATGCCATTCAACTTGGGGAAGTCAGAACCATTACGCACAGCCAAATTACTCAATCTTATTAACCCCCCAACGGCAACGATTAATTGTTGAACAACTCAAACTTTGCACACGTGCGCCCACACAGAGCTGCGCAGACACACACAATGTGATAGTACAAGGTGCGGTGATTAATCTCGTCATTTCGATGGAAAATATCGTAACGATTTCATAATTTTGACCTTGGCTTGATTACACACATGGTATTAATGCGCTGGGGCAAATTGTGATTGATATCGTTAATGACTCCTGCCAATCATCACTCATAAAACCTTCAGGATCCTGGCGTTGAAAATCGTATCAAGCTAACCAAGTTCAATGAGACAAACATCCATCCATCCATCCATCCAACACTCTCTCTCAAACACGCGCGCGCGTACGTGCAAATGCAAACCGCACACAGAAACGCGTACGCGTGCACATGTCTTGCCCACATACACACACATGTACACACGTATACACACACTGTGGATTTTCCCCTAGTACTAATATGTATTGTAACTGCCACAAGTATATAGCAAAATAAACTGAGCTGGAGGATCTATTGAAAAGTAAGTAGACAAAGCAATACAGAAAGCAGTTATCTCCCAAATGGGAAAAGCGGCGCTATAGTGCTATTAAAGTATAGGTTAGCAATTTGTAGAAAATAAAAGAAGGTATTTATGCACCTCTCTACCATACCTGGATCAAACAATATTAGCCAATAGTCCTTAGCATTTTTAAGCTCCATGGAATAGTTGAGTTTGTGTTGACTGTATCACGATTGTTCAGATAGTGTCCGTTACTGTAACTCAATGAAACGTGTACTAAATTAACTTTCAGTGGCTGTATTGTCCTATGTGGCGAACCCATCCATCTTGTTGTCCAATCAGAGTTGAATGAGTTGAATGAATTGAATTGTCAATTTAAATCATTGCTATACAACTGCTACCAGACACACACAACACACACACATGCACACAGACATAACACAGTATATATGGTGTCATATTGTCTTCTCTCCCAAACACACAATTTTACACTTGGAATCTTT
Organism: Acanthochaenus luetkenii; assembly: GCA_900312575.1. Classification (NCBI taxonomy): domain Eukaryota; kingdom Metazoa; phylum Chordata; class Actinopteri; order Beryciformes; family Stephanoberycidae; genus Acanthochaenus; species Acanthochaenus luetkenii. The sequence goes on along the minus strand of OMOT01027398.1, from coordinate 11,185 downwards.
TCCTTTCATCTGTTTCTCCAACTCCCTTTCACTGCCCTTTATATACACACACACACACACACACACAAACAAACAAACACATGCATGCTGGTATGAAAATGGAGTACGGCTGTTGTTGCTGCTGGTGCTCACGCCTGTCCTCCTGTATCCTATGACGTGCAACCCCCTCCACGCCTCCCCGTATTTCTCTGGAGCACTCAGGTGGTAAAGCATTTCATTTGCTAAACAAAGTGGAAGGCTGCCACAACACAGGGGCGTAATGGAGAGTGATGGGCGGCCCCCATACCGGGAACCACGGGACAGAGCGTAATTACTCCTCCTGTCAACATCATGGCATCCATCACTTACTGCTGTCCCTCTCTAAAGGCTCTCCACCATGCCACTTCCGACAGCACAAGTGTGTGTGCGTGTGTGTGTGTGGTTGTGTTCGTGTGTGTCTGTTAAGGTTTGCGCGCGCGCGATTGATGGTCTGTGTGCGTAGGGATGTGTTTGTTCATGGTTTGGTGTTTGCGTGCAGGTATTCAAACCTTGGAGGCAGTTTTAATTTAAAAAAATCAATCAGCATGCGACTTTCTGGACTTATGAGCACAAACATATTTTTGGAGGGGGAGCGGCATAGATTGTGGGATAATGATTAACTTATTTATGACTGTGAACCGTGCGACAACAACAACAACAAGGATAATCCATTTTGTAGCATGTAAAGAGTGAAATGCCCTCCCGTCATCAAAAATACATTTCACATGAAGAACTGTGTTTGTCTTCTTAACCCAGAGCTCCAAAAGCTCTCTGTAAAAGCACACTGACACTGTTGGCCAAATTCTTGTGGAGGTCATTTTCAGGACAAGATACATTATTGATGGAGTTATCTTGCAAAAAGTTCTGTGCATGGTTCACTAGAATATTTACGGAATGCTAGGCAGAAGCGCCTCTAACCCGTAAACAATTGTGTATATGGTGCCTGTTAACTGCTATCTATTTTAATAAAAGGCCCAATCTGTAACTACAGTGTGGCTAATGATGTGGAAATACTGTTGCACCCTAATGTCTTTGCTTATATAGTGATTTAATGGATTCAAGAAATGTTTTCACACATGGGGGTTGAGCTTTTAATTTAAGGTGATGTGACAGCTAAACACCACTTTTACGTGTTATATCCAAACCCCTCCTGAACAAATCTGTTAATACCAAAAAATGTAATGGTGAGATAAATTCTGTATTTATAATAATCTACAGTCAAGTTTACGTAAGAACCAAAATATAGTTAGAGTGTAGGTGAAAAATTACTACACGATTTGATGATTTTGCATGAAGAAACACACACATTTAGTTCAGTTCATTTAGTTGATTACGTTCAGGATTAATATTTGAGTCATGAGCCCCTTTCACACATGCAGCCTGTTCTATACATTTGACGGCACAGGGGTCACGTGTGAATGGAGCCGGTGTAAAATCAGTTCCTGCAATTTCCCTGCTCAAGACGTTGTAACGTTACTGGTTAAGTTCCGTATCGACTGTATATGTGAATAATGCCACAACATTACCGGCACAAGCACTCACAACGTGAGGTCGCTCTGACGTAGGATGCTCTGTTATCCGACTGCGAGCCAATCACAGAGTTCTCAAGGAGGTGACGAGACCACTACACAACGGGCTGTAGCTTTTTTGACGAAGGATTGATCAAAAATGCAGAACAGAGGAATTTACCAGTATTGCCGGTGTTGTGTGAATGGTAGCGTTACGTTAAAAAGGCAGAATGGCATGTCTTGGGTGAACAACAGAAACTGCTACCTTCACCTTCAAAACAAATCTGGCAATGTTACGGGATTCATGTGTGAAAGGGACTATGGATATCCATGTAATTGCAAGAAAATAAAACATTGCTCTGTGTTGAAAAGCAACCTTGCAAAGTCACCTCTAAATCACACTTTTTGTAATGCACCATATTTTCAACCAACACTCTACTCATTGTTAAGTGAATATAAATATATTCATGAAAAATAATGTACATTGAAGTGTGGCATATCAAATCCAGATAAAAGACAAACCCAGCACAGACTTTTGATCTATTCTATTGAAGTAGTTAAGTATGCATGGCATTTTCTGTGTCATGAAGGATTTCCAAATGTCATCCGAAATCTTAGACATTACGTAAAGAAATGTGAAATTGCTTGGTACCTTTCAAGCAGCAGTAGCAATGGCCTACTGACACGAAGATAAACTAATCTTAAACATTGCTGTGGTAATTCACAGTCCATTGAACCCAAATTATCATCATTAATCATCGTTAATGTCATCTTTGTCACTAGGTAATAATTAAATGTACAGTATGTTCCTTTCAAAAGCATCTCATAAGCTCTTACCATTAGTTTTTGCTGAGCGTGTGTGCTCTTTTTCAGCACCATCCTGTTTTGCGACAGTTACACACATCCAGTCTCCCACTAAGCAGCTCTGCTATAGCAACTGGGGGAAAGTGCCTTGCTCAAAGGGTATCTCAACTGTATCGGATGAGGAAGAGGGGCATTATTTATCCAGCACTGCTTCTCTTGCCTTTAGAGTCCTGTTGCCACATGTTGCTGTATGGTTGTATGTCGTAAGCTTGACAAATCAAGTGCATGGGTTCATGGGTAATGAATGAGTTTGTTTTAATGATCCTACTTTGATTGGCTGTCTTTACAAATTCAAAAACTACTTTAGATACACACCTATTTTTTAATCCCTTACACAACTGCAGCACCTTTTTAAGTGCAAACTTCAACTTGCTTCTTGGTGTTATTGTTTGTTTTTGCTCTTCTTCTGTAACTTCGTTTTGATGGCTCCTGTCACCTTTCCATTTTCTATCATACTTTTCTATCAGTGCAATGGTAGTGTATGCATAATGCTATTTCTTTGTAATATTTGTTATTTTGCTTGCTCATTCAACATACCGCAAGCAGATGTGGTTGCATATTCCTTCTCATTGTGATATGCAGCTGATATCATATTCTTGTGTTCCACAAAGGAGGCTACTATGAAAATCCTGACCTGAGTTAACCTAAGAAATCAATAAGAAAATTAATCGGTTCCACAAAGCCAACTTCCAGGTAACGTAATCAGGCTAATTCAAGTCTGGGTTGAACAATCAAGATAATTGCGCATTCACGACGTTAAAACACAGACCAGAGATGTCAAGCACGGATCACATCAATTCACAATGGAGAAGAAAGAGACTTAAAGAGAGAGTTGCAATATTCACGGCCGCAGAGCAGCAGATATTAATCAAATGGTATGATGAATGAAAATATTATAGATTAGATTAGATTTCACTGTATTGATCCCCTAGGGGAAATTCAGGTGTCATATCAGAAATTGGCAGAACAATGCCAGAAATAGGGAAAGATAAAATGCAGGTGATAATAAGTACAGGTAATAGAAGGAACTATAAAAAGATAGTGCCTAGTGTTGTTGAACATTAGTCCTGGGCAATAAATTGACTCCTGTGCAAGATTGAGTCTAAGGCGAAACCATCGCCACAAACAAAGCCAGAGAGAAAATTCTATAGGATATTGGAGATCAGCGGTGTGCACATACTGACAGGAGCAGGGATGAAATATAGAAGAGAGAAATGACTGTGGCTCAGTTGGTTCAGCTCCTTACCTTATAATGGAAACATTCTGGGTTCAAATCCTGTGTGAAAGATGAATATTTGTTGCCTTATTATATTATTTCAGTCTCTTCATTGTGAACTGTCAGCAGAAATGTGGCCAAATAATATCTTAAAGGGCACTTTCCCCTAAATCATATTAACATGTAATCTAGTCTAGAAATTACAGGTAAGCCTTGTAGAATAATTTATATAGTAACAAAGTGCTTAACGTCAATAAGATTCAAGCAGTGCCATAAAATAAATAAATGGCATAAAAAGACGCTAAACAATAAAAGTCAACAGAGAAGGAGGAAAAAGCTAGTTTAAAAAAACAAAACATTTTCAATTGTGATTTAAAAGCAGAGACAGACTCTTCTAATATGAATTATAATATACCCTTCTAATATTCTCAGGCAGGCCGTTGCATAACTTGGGGGCCCTCACTGCAAAAGCTCTGTCTCCTTTGGTCTTGAAGCTCTATGTGATGACTTTATTGTGGTAAAACATTAACTTTTAATTGCTATTGGTATTGGAGTTGGCCTTTCTAAGCTCCAAAAAAAACATCAACATTACATGACACCATCTGGGAAAGACAATTCTGAGCGGTGTTGTACTGGATAGTGCACTGTCGGGAAATAGTTGTGCGCACTGGAAGTGATGCGTTTTACATAACATCCGGGTACTATGTTAGTAGACGCAGACGCTAACTACCACCGCCACCATGGACGAAGCTGCTCAAGCGAACTCTGCTGCAACGGACCCATAAATGTGTTTCCCATACATAGGCTCATCTGTGCCGAAACACCGCCAAAAGTCAAAAGTTGGTCAATGTATAGAAATTGATCTAAATCAATCTCTAATGCACCTAATCTATTGATGCACAGACCAGTAGATCAATAGCACTGTACTCGATCCAACAGAGCCTCCCGTTGTGAAACTCTTCTACAATTTGCTCCAAACCGGCATGTGTTAGTAACGGTATTTGTAAACGGTAACACTTTTTAAACGGAAACGTGTAAAACTGCTCAACTCTCCGATAGCGTTAGCATGAGTAAAGTGCAAAGACTGGCATATTGCCGCTGTTCACCATTGGATTCCACTGGACGCACTGCTGTCACTGTAGGTAAAGACAAGTAAATAATCCTATGGAAATTAACCACTGTATTAGGCCACAACCAGTAGTGTTAGGATGACGTTTTTGTGCGCCTATGAGTTGGTGACACGCCACATTACATTACAGCATTTAGCAGACGCTTCTACCAATTTGGGGTTAGGTGACTTATCCTTGCGGTTGCGCTACTGCCGACACATCTCTAAACAAGTAATACCACGTGATGAACTTGGTCAGGTGAAAATAACGTGGCTTGATCCACAGCTGTTCTTTTGTGGGGCGAATCAACAAGTGGTCTACAAGATGTCTCTTGGGAAATGGGCATAGTTTAAGCAGAGAAATACCCTTCCTCCACACAGCTGCTGTATAAATAAGACAGGTATTTATTGCTGTGAATGAGAGGTGTGAAGTGGCCGATTACTAAAAACACTGGATACTGTGTTTGACATGAGGGAGCCTGGCAAGTGTACTTAGATTTGTATTCAGCACACTGTAAACATGACATCTCAAATTGTCCATACAGAAGTAGTAGATCTTGAACCACCGAATCAATGAATCACTTGTTTTAGACTCATGGAATACCCCTTAACCTTGTGCATGCATATACCGTATACTGCATGTGTGGCACATATACTTGGTCAGAGTTAATAAGGATGAATCTTTTATTCCTGCATTCTGATGAATTTGTATGCAAATACATCACAAACTAACGAGCCAACAAAATATATTTTAAAAACTATAAACAACTCTCCCTGAGCCCTTGAGTAAAACACAAGTATTATGGTGTACATGTGACATACAAGCCTAGTGGCTGTACAAACTATGCATCTGTGATTTTATTCTAATAGATCATTGATGCAATAGAATTCGGACCCACCCACTCACTTGTACTCACTTGAATAAAAACTATACCCCCTATACACCAAATCAACCACTATATGACAACAAAAACCCACTCTAAAAACCATTTTAATAGCTAATTTAATTGAAAAGATATGAACATCAATTTATATCTGCACCAAAAAACATAGACTATGTTGTGCAGAAACTCACTCACTCACTCACTCACTCACTCACTCACTCACTCACTTACAGTAGTAGTTGCAGCAGTAGTTGTTATAGTAATATGCTAATTTCAACTGGACGTTGGGAAATAAATATCAATTTAATAGATTGTGTTATTTCATTAAACCCTTATGCAAGGAAAAAGTTGTACTTTGTGGTTAGTCAAAGCTAATGAAATACCCAAAATCTGCAAACTGGCATATTATAATGTCTCTTTGATACCAGTGTAGCTATCTCATTGGCTACTGATATGGGCCAGTCCAATTTTTTTGGTCTGCATTTTAATATTCTGTTTTGTATCTGCCCAATTGTCAAGCAGCCCACCGGGAAAACTCCCAGTACTCCCAATGGTCAGCCAGCCCCTGGTCGGGAGTCAATGTGGTTAGCTACTCTTGATTTTAAGACTGTCCTCCATTTCTCAAAGCAATTTGAAGCAGCCATGAGAACAGGGCAATTATCCTCTCCTTTCTCCTGGCTGTACAAATGAAAGATTGACTCATCTAGACTGTCTCCAGGGGTCTATAGCTGTCCAGGCTGGAAACACCTTCTCACCAATCGCCACCTTTCCCCTGGTATCATTAAATCTTGCTGAGCCACACACAACGTGCTGCCCCACCGCTATACTGACATTCTCTTAGCAGGGACATCCGTGAAATTGCAAATGGCCAGTAAAGGTCAACAACTGGTTTACCCCAAAAATAGGTTGCTGCATGTTACAATTAGATGGCCTGCTGCTCATTATATTAAGAGATATGTACCAGAATTAAAATAAGACAACAAGCAACAATTCCCTTAGGCAACTTTCGATTCAAGTCATTTCAGTGGAATACATTTCTATTCATGGTATTGCATCATGCTGCCGTTCATTTCAATTAGATTTAGTTTAAGCTCTTCATTTAATTACCTTCCTTTGCTCCTGGCTGTGAGAGTGAATAATTGACTGTCCCAATGGGCCTTTAGTATCAAGATTGGATGGACACTCTTTTCAATGCCCAGCTTTCCACGCACTCCCCCCACCCCTCCCCAATTGTGACCCATACTGACCACGCGCTGACATTGACCACGTGCTAACATTCTCATGCTGACATGTTGAGGAGTGCAGCTAGATTGTGTTCGATAACATGTCAATGTCAGCTTTAAAATATGTCATCACCCTTCCAAAACATCTATACTCGCACCTCATGCTCTATTCAAGACCTAAGCCATCTGTCATTACTCATAAAACACATGGCTCATAAACCTAAGGCATCAGTTTGGATACTGTCAAATTCCTCAATAATACATGTTTGAATGCCTATAATTAATTTATTGAACAGTTTAACACATTGCAGGATTTGGACGTGAGGTGAATGACTAAGTCAGGTTCATGAGCCACAGAGCACAATTCCCCTTAGCAGCAGAATCATTGCACATTTTGAAAAGGCAACAAAAGGAACCAGACCACTTAACGTATTAAGAATTGTGTCTTTACACAGTGTAAATCCCATGCCTCATTGTTCCTTCCTCCAGATGGTGAGTTGGGTATGACAATAAAGCCACAGAGATCCTTGCAGGGGCTCAACAATTGGTTCAGTAGCAACAGCAGGGGCTAAAAATAACAATACGGGTTTAAGGCTGAGAGAGTCTTCAACCCATTGCTTTTCTTTAAACTGCGGATGACTCGAAACATGTTGAGCCAAAGATGATCTGATCACAGGCTCTTGTAACATTTTCCAGCTGTGTAGAATAGGGGACAGGCAGAAAATCCTTAACCTCATTAGACACAGAGGATTCAACAGTGCTGTGGAAAATTCAATCAGACCAAAAAGAGGCTAGTGTGGCAATTTTTCCTGAGTGTTGTGGATTCAGGAAGTGGCACTCTGTAATTTCTTCATTATTTGACAAATCAGAGATATTCTTCAACCCATATGTTCAATCAAATGTGCCATTGTCTAGAAATTGAGTGGAGGCCTGTAATGAAGCCTGCAAAACGCAAACGCTCAACATGCTAAATGTGGCTCCTCAATCAGTGCCAACGCAGAGCACTCAGCACAGTGGGCAATTGTGCAAAGTGGTGGAGGTATCAACAGCAGAGGCTTCATTCTCTTTCCACTTCCTCTTTGACAAGTGTTTCATAGTTCCTCAGATCTTGTCCCAACCAAACGGAGGAGTGCATGAATTGCTCTGCTGAATTTCCATCCGTCTTTGTGGATGATTTCCCCCGTGGTTTCTGTCATCAAGAATGGGGGGCGTGGGTGTTTTTCCGACATTGTCTGTCTGCTCTGTCGCCTCGCCTGAAAGGAGTCTTCTCAACGTGTGATCGAGCGTTGAGGTAAGTGGTCGACGGCAGAGAGGTTTCTTGGCTCCTTTGCCTGATGAGGTGAGGTAGGGCACAGATGCCAATTTCTGCAAAGGCAAGCAGATGCACTCCGCACTAGGGATGCTTTCCTTTCAATTAGTCCCAGCAATCAATGCAATCTGTGTTTGGTAATCTGCTGCACTGTCATTCGGGCAGTTGAAAAGACACTCTGAAAAAGAAACGCAACTCAAGAAGGCCAGAGGGAGAGAGATACATGAGTGGGAGAGTCAGGAAGAGGACAGACCTGTGGAAGTAATTGTGGCACAATGTTGGAAACTGCATTGTTCCCAAAGTTAGTCCGCTACCATCTGGTGCTCCAAGCAGGCCAAAGCAAACACTGAAAGAAAAGTAATTAATTTCAGTGAAAACGTAGGTGATATTTTTCCACATATCATAAAGCATCAAGTATTATATACAGTGCATATGGACACGTGTGGCACATGCCAAAAGGAGGCTACGATAAAGGGTCCTGACAGCTCCAGCTTTTCCTGGCATGGTTTAGGTCCACTAAACCCCATAACAAGCAATGTAAATGGCAGTACAAAGCCATTTTGAGTGATCATGTTCGCCTGATAGGAGCAGAATCTTCCATGTCCATGTCTTTTATGTCCTCATCCACAGGGCACGAGTGGTTGGTCACTGAATAGTTAGATGAGCATGAATGCAATGTAAACCGAATACCATCGCTATCCCAGTCACCAGATCTCAATCCACTTAACGTGAGCTCTTACTGGAGATTATGGACAGTGTTTTCCACCGCTATCATTAAAACGGTAAAACGATAGAATTTGTTCTGGAAGAATGGTGTCACATTCCTGCAACAGATCTGTACTGGTGGTGTCACAGGTACATCGATGGTGACCTCACCCACAAACTCTGACAGACCACATACTTTTCCTATAGTTTCATGGTATTTTTTCTTAAAATACCGGATACATTCTTACAGGTTTGCATATGTTTGGTAGCCTGAGATTAATCTCTGCTGAATATCTGCTAAATGTCACGTTTGCTATAGAACATACATGGTAATTTAATAATAAACAACACTTTCTCTTACATTCCAAGTGTAAGTTTAATAAACTATTTCCAAATGTATAGAGCCATGAACAATCACTTTGTAAGAAAAGCCATTTTTGGGGAAAGTATTCCTAGATTAATTCCTAGAAAGTATACATATATATGGTATATTGCTAATATAAACCCTCAATGCCTACAAAGTAGTTTCTGGAATTGATGTTTCTAAGACAGTGTAGCCTAATTCCCTCGAAACTATGGCATTAAACTCGGGCTCTTACCATCCTAAACCTGTGACAATTACAATGTAGTTGCTTGAACCGATGAGTATCGCCAGAGGCGTTTTTAAGTAATTCAACTATTTGTAAGTATTGACCTACCTTAATATTCGTACCACATATTTACATTGTAAATACCTAGTATTTAGGGTGACTATAAAATGAATAGTTGCCACTTAGATAACAAAGTGTCTTATTTTACCAAAACACTCGTAGACTAAGTTCTCAGGGATATAAAGTTAAGCCGCAAGTTTCCATTTATTTGCAGAACAAGGTGAATGGAGAGTACAGGTATTACAGCTCCTAAACCGTTCATCTGGGAAGCAAAATACCACGCAGATCAGCATTCTGTAGCACACTTTGCAATATTCTACCTCATCGATCATTCTGCAACACACTTTCAAAAGACTGAGATTTTGATTATCACAGATTATATGGCAAACACTGCACTACATACTGTATTTTGAATTAATATTTAGTTTATGTAAATGTCAGGAGATACAGAAATCGTAATAATTCGAGAAAGACGACTGATGCATAAAGGAGTTGTGTCTTGGGTAGGCATATGAATCAATGGACAAAACTAGGCAAATGCTTCGCGTATCGAAGGGGAACAAAAAAGAAGTGCTCATTCTATCACAGATTACCTTATCAATCTATGAGTAGATGGAAGATGTCGTGGTGTTAATTTCACAGTTAGGTTCACCCTCAATTTTTCGCCTTGAATTAGTTTACAGTGTGAAGTGGAAGTGATATGTTATATTAAATTAAAAGTGTTTTGCCAATGCTACTAGTCTAAAACAATAAAGATAATGTCACACTTGAGGTGTAATCCCACTCGTTATTATGTTTACGAAGTCAGGTTTAATTGCTTCTCTCGCAACTGAGATTAGGTAACGCTCCCTCTCTTTGCTCCAATTGTGTCACCCTTTCAGATACATTTATTACGAGTTTATTAAGAGTTGTGTAACTCAATTGTGTGTAGTTTCATAATGTTGTACTCTGTTGTAGATTATTATTCCAGCCAAGGAACTCCACATAAATGCAAATTTGGTAATGGATCCCCTTAGATTATTGCTAATTTAGTGGTGAAACATATGAGTACCAATTTTCTCATTCTGTTATCACTAATACATACTACAGAATGCATATTGTATTAACGCATTGTAACAGTGAATTAAATAACACAGAAAATGAAATATTTCTCATTTTTTGGGAGCCCCCTTGGTGCTACTCAAGAACCTTTGTGTGAAAACCAGACCCAATTTTGAGAACCTATTTTGTCAGATCATTTTAAATATACCATTACATTATGCATGCATTTATTTTCACATTGCCCTTTAAAAAAATACCCAATAGGGTTTCTCTAAAAGGCAACTCAGATTTCTTAGCTGGTGCCTAATCTGCAACATGAATAATTTCCATACCTGATTAAACCTTGCAAACTGTAGTTTTAAGATAGTTTACTGTGATAGTTTACATATGTTTTCCAGCATAAAATTTGCCACATGCAAACTGCACAATTCATTTTCATGGCTTGGTGCAGGGGGAACAACTCCCTTGTTTGAATGACAGGTAGCCAGCTTGCTAGATTCTGAGGGAAAATCTATTATGCTTACCGTATTTTGCGCCCTATAGGGCGCACCGGCCTATAGGGCGCACTGTCAATGAATGGTCTATTTGCAATCTTTTGCCATATATAAGGCGCACCTGCCTATAAGGCGCACCTGCCTATAAAGCAACGGACCATAAGG
>OMOT01027397.1:0-11101 GCA_900312575.1 Acanthochaenus luetkenii | reverse complement strand
GTTTTACCGTGCGACCGCCGTCTTTAGTGAAACACGCGCCATAGGTACGAAGGACCTGGGCCACCGGAATAAAGGGCTGCTGTTTTCTGTCACCCGTTTGGGCAATGACACCCGAGTTGTGCCGCTCGTGCTAACCGCCTCACTGTGTGCGTGTGTGAGTGCGTGTGCGTGCGTGCGTGCGTGCGTGTGCTGCATTCCGATAGAAACGACGCAGTGAGAGTATTTTGAGATTAGATCCCGCCATCCCGTTTCCAACGACATCTTCCCCCATCATGCTGCATCGAGGGGGAAAAACCAACATGTCCAAGTGTCATAACCAAACAGGCCGAGACAAGACGGGTCTCTCGGTGCCGCGCGAGATCCGCGCGAGACGGAATAAAAGCCAATTAAATGAGCTCATTCCTGCACGACGTTTTCTGTCTAATGATCCCCCGTGTTCGTTTGGGTTTTGGGGGTTTTTTTCTGTCTGTTTCCAGGCAAAACGCAACGTCTTTATTTTAAGGGGTGCGCAGGTGCCAAACCCAAATAGAGACAATGTGTTTCTTTTCTTTCTTTTTTTAAAAATACGTGCGACATTAACGAGCCATTCTCACCGCCTCTATAATTCCAAATAGACCTCTGACCATCTGATACGGGCTAATACATCTGCAGGCCGTCACTCCTTACCTTATTGTCAATTCGGTGAGATTGTGTATCGGACTAGATCTGCACTGGCTCCCGCGGAGGACACAAACCCCCTTCCGATGAAAAGGGATTCTTCTCACGCCGTGCGCCTTCTTCAAAACGGTGAATGGATCTCTCGGTTTCCCCCCGACGTTATTCCAGATGAGGCGCAGCAGGAACCGATCCCACGCCAGTCTCCGGTTATATGCGACTATAGAGGAACACGGCGTCACCCGTGCGCATCACAGCCCTGACCGCAAGTTCACCGTTGCTCTGCTCAAAATGTCCTGCCCGGCGTCGCCTGGAACGTTATAACGGCACGGCGCTGTCGTCTTCACCACGAGGGTCGCGAACCTTAGATTGCACCGTCGGGGGAATAAATCATTTGGGTTATGATCCCTCTAAACGGTGCAACGTACTTCGAAATAATAGATCGTCGGTGATCAGTAATTGCTGTATCTGATTGGATCCTGGGGGTTAAGTGGACTGAGGATCCTGTGAAATGTTTTATCATCCTAAAATAATAGTTTTTTATTGTATTTTTTGTATTTAAGGAAGACATATTGAACCCCTAGTTGTCCGCAGTTTGACTTCTTGTTACATTAAATAGACTGCTGTGGTCTTAAGTGGGGTCCATGGATCCACAAAGGGGTCCAACAGCCTGTCCACAGCAAAATACACATGATTTCACTAAGCACAATGATATTTTTATGACTATAATTATCATACCACAGGGTTCAATCCCTCCATTCATTTCACCCAATGATCATGATGATATAGGCCAGAGGTCGACAAATGTTTTCATGTCGAGGACCCCCAAATAGTATCCCGTTGTGTCCTAAGGATACTTTTTGTTGGCGTTTGTGAATCGGTATAGAATGATATACGGTTTATACTGAGTGTGGGCTGATAACCACAGTGGGGGAGAGTGACACCTATGATTAAGGGAGTCATCCTTATATATTCTCTTATGGGGCTAAGTTATAGTGGGAAGCTATTCCTCATTTCACTGGGGGCCGCCTGGGAGCCTCTCAAGCACCCCTGGAGGTCCCTGGACCGCACTTTGGGAACCGCTGATGTAGGTCACCATTCTGTGTTAAATGAAGCCTAATTGTGTGTTGAAGCACTTTCAGATGAAGTCCCAAGCCAAATAACTCTCAGATGTGCGGGCCCACATCCAAATCTGGATCCATTTAGGGGTCTTTGGTACGAAAGCAAGTGATAAGCGTTGCATATTTCAGCAAGCCAAAAACACACAGCCCTTGCACACGACTCCATTCCAATCTGTAAAATGAAAATAGCTCATAAGACAGAGAAATAAGTCGTCTTTCTCACACACACGCGGTCAGATTACTTGATTTCTTAATTTAATACTCACATACGGTACAGTATACACATAAGATTCCATTTACACAAACACAAAAGCAAATACATAGATAACTTTAGCACCAGTATAGAGCACTGATCCACTCAGTTTTCTCTCAAATTCGTATTCATAATGATTTTCAAAATAAAACACCTTAGCTCGATCTCACTAGGCATGGCTTACGTGTAATATTGTTCACAGCAGCATTCACTTACAAAGGTTAATTGGTTAAAAAAAGGATGCATACTGTACACCAAATTGGTATACAAAAGCAATACTATATTATATAACCATTCAGATAGCCATTTAGGTTTTCTCAGTGTAACATTTAAGAGTTTGGTGTATATTGACAACCTCTGCATCAACACTGAATGCTGAAACATATGAAAAACCAGTTCTTATGAATATACACGAAGAGGCTATGGGGATAATTGTCAGGTGATATATTGCATATTGAAACATAAATATCACATCATGTTCACAATGTTCACTCATTTGTCCTCATTATATGCTAACAAGAGAGTCTCTGTCTTTCTATGTAGGCTATCGTTTTGTTTCGGTTATATTCTTTTGTATTAAAATGACATTAAAAAGAACGATTGTTTCACAAATCAAATGGAACTATTACCTTTTGTACACAGTAATGTGAAAAAATAGTATCAAAAGGAATTTTTAAATCTCTCAATCAAAAAACAGTGTAGCAGCTGATGCACTGTTTCTCAGTAACGTCATGTTATGGATATGTTTCCAGCTTGGTAAACACGAGTAAACAAGATCCTTGCGAGTTTTGAGAAAGTGAGACTAGTCTCAAGGTATAAAGTGTTTTCTCTTGTACATTTCTTATCAAATAATGAAATCAACAAATCAGCATGGAGACGAAGGTCTGTCACTGAAACCCCATGAGTAACTGGGACTGTGTTTTCCTTACGCTGGCCTTCTTTTACTGGTCACATCGTGTCAACATGTGTATGGAGGACGCATTCAACAATCGGAGAGTTGTTCCTTCAAAATCTGAACATTAACAGAGAAAGGGGCGAATCTGCGATCATCACTACATGACATCAGCGGAAATGTATCGTTGGATTCCACCCTTTGGGGGCGAAGCAGAGAAAATATCTGAAAGTGTTCAGAACTTAGTCTGCTTTAGTTTGTCGATGTGGTAGCAAAGCTTCAAGGCTGGCCCCAGCTTCAGTCCAAGGTATTTCATGATCATGTCACTCTTTAGAAGTAGCAAGGCATTGCCATCTATCTCCTGTGAAAAGCAGAAGTTCACGTCAAATCAACAAGAGATGGCTAACCATATCACAATACACACTACGTTCCTATTCACCCAAGTGCTGGATATTCCTTCTAGCCAGTTAAATCAACAGTGTAAACGAGGCAGCCTGTCAAGTGGCGGGGGAAAAACGTACATGTTTCCTAAAGACGTCTGCATGAGGGCCCAGGGCCGGCGGGTCCGCATCCCTGATGAACCAGACAACATCTTCCACAGACCAGGTAGACGGGTCCTTATTGGGGGGAGGCTTGGACTCCTGGGACTCGGGAGATGCATTATAGCCTCCTGGAAGAGCAGCGAGCAAGAGAGAGAGAGGTCAGACGAAGGAGCTTTACTTTGTAGGGAGCAAGTTATCACAGCAAAGATCTTGATGGTGAATCAAATAAGGAAAGACTGAGACACGACGAGGCTGAGATTGGTTTTTTTGTCCTACCTGTCCTGTTGCTCTCTAGGAATGTGTTCGGGCTGCTGGACGACTGCCGGCACATGCCCATGGTGGCGGAGCCATTGGAGAACTGCTGTGACGAACGGAACCCATAGGAGGACTTTGGCGAGTAGGAGGAGCTTATGGAACAGAAAGCAGAATCACCGGGGTCCACGGAGTAGCGTTTGGAGTCTGACTGGTCTAGATGGTAATCCTCAGCCATAGATGTCTCTGCTGCGTTTGTCGGGGCACAAAGACATGTTTAAAGACAAGATGGAGGCTTCAGCGGCAGGCAATCGATGACAAACATCCCTCAAGATACGGTGTCAACCCTGCGTCAGATAGAATGGGGTTATATTTGTACCGTAGCTTCTGTTACAGAGACAACGTTTAGAAAGTGGGATACCATCTGACTGGTAGGAGCCGCCGCTGTGCTGGGTGATGGGCTGGTCACTGAAGAGGTTTTCACAGTGCAAGCTGCGGCAGAGCTTCTTCAGGAAACGCAGCACATAGCCAATACTGTTCACTACCGGGAGGCTCAAAAGGTGCTGCTTCCCATCAAATGTGGCTGAAAGAGCAAAGGATAGGAACGCGTGAGGAAAAACATTAGAGTTAAGATTAGGTCGAGCTGGTTATACTGGTATACTGTAATCCTATATACATCATGGGAATCAGGCAAACGTGTGGGTATGCCCGGAGGAAACTGTAGCCACGCTCCATCAACCTGTGTAAACCGCTCAACTACTCTATGCTTGCGTCTACAGATAGACAAGCGATGAATATCCTTTTAAATGGGTTATGTACCCGCGTATCAAAAAGGAACGAAACTGATACCAGGGCATCTGACGACTAGACAGGAACACCTTTGTAAGATACCTGATATTTTTTCTCCCCCGTAGCCTTGTGTGAGGAGAGTGAACACGGCTTTCTGCTGGAAGGCGCTGTCGATGCAGCCTTGGACGGCCTGCTGCAGCACAACAGAGGGCCTGTCGGGCCCAAAGTGATCTGGGAGCTGCTGAACCTTCTTCCTGTCCAGGTTGGGGCCCGTGTTGGCGTGCTTGTTGATGTAGATGCAGACTGACGCAGAGAGAGAAAGAGAGAGAGAGAGGGAGAGAGAGGGGGACGGAGGAGGAGAGAGTAAGAGATGCTCACCTGAATTACCTTGCTTACCTATCAATGTGTTTAAACGAGTCAGTATTGGGGGGTAAGCTATTCAAACACACGCTATGTTTAACGTCGCACCCGAGCTGGCAAAGACAAAAGGCCATTGGTGCTCCTCGTGTCGGGTCCGGGGTGTTTTGTGTCCTACCTGTGAGCACCTGGGGCGTGGCAGAGTGGGGGATGGTGGCGGCATCTTGAGGAATGGAGCTCATATCAGGCTCAGGGGTGCTGCTGGGTGGAGAGATGGCCAACGGCGTCATCACCATCCTGGGTTTGAGCTGTAGACGAAGACATTTTTGTCGTTCCTCTCTATTTTGGGCACACTGCTTATTTATTAAATCCTGTAAAAGGGGATGCTGGGTTTGTCTGCAAAGTAAATGTAAATTAAAGCCCGACAGCCAAATCTAACGCCTAGTTGTGTGCCTCGTGCTGCAGATGATGACTATGACTCCACTGACAAGTAAGTATTTACAGTAATGACTTCTCTCTCATCGCTGGTTTACGCACGGCAATATTTCCATAACATTTGACTACAGCAGAACAAAGCCTAACAGATCTCTGTGTAACGCTGGACTCCCACAAAATCTGAAGGGCATGGAGACTGAGTGTGTGTACACATGCATTTTTAAACAAGCTGCATCCACAGACTATATCTCATCCCCATTCCTTCCCACCCACCCCCATCTGGCTGACCTTGAAGCCTGGCTTTCTCCCCCTCTTCTTTGGCACTTTCAGGGGAGGGAGGGATTCAGGGTAACGGTTTGGAAAATCCATTTTGGCGACATTGCGGAGTGGGGGTCTCCCTCTCTTCCTGCCCGGTATCTTCCCTGACTGGCTGGGAATGAAGGAGGGAGTCACTGCAGCTGATTGCATTTCACTGTTGCTGTCTGATTTCTGTGCTGTTGCTGCAGGTACACTCATTTGGAGCTGGAGATGTGGGGGGAACACAAAGGAGAGATAAACAACCACCGAGCTCAAACAGACACGCAGACGACCACGGTGGAAAGGCGTCAAATGTGTACAATTGTTTTCCATCAACCCGAATCCACAACAAACGAAACACACATTATCAGAGAGCGCCATTAGCATCAACGCAGAGCAGAGGTAGTGGGAGCATAATGGCTTGGCAGGGTATACAACAGCAACGTAGTAACGTCAGGAGCTCGCCGAACACTCAGCTGTGCGATGCAGTGAGAGAAGCTGCATTTAGTAGAGCGCCACAACCAAACAACACAAAGGCAGCCATGCATGAGCTCTGGAGGAAACAGCACCTCCACCCTGCTACGATAACACCGTAGACCATGGGGGCTTCTATTACCTGCTGTCTTCTATTGTGAACGCCTGAGAGCCAAGCCCCTTTGTCTCAGGTCCCAGAAGCCTAAAAGTGACTATAAAAAAAACAACTCACAATGCAGTGAAAGCCATCTTGCTCTAGCTGTATCTGTTTTTTCCCCTGCTCTCCCCCGTCCCTTTAGTTAGTGCTGCTGCTGCTGCTGCTGCTGCTGCTCGGCACACAGGCTGCAGACATCTCATTAGACTAATGCATTCAGCAGTGGCAGAGGGAGGGGGAAATTGACTTCACCATGGCTACCCTGCTATGAATTACCATTACGGTGACAGCTTCCACCCTAATCTTAAAAAAGCAGCCACAAGAAGAGGCACATGTGGCACGTCTCCCATTCAGCAGCAGAGCTAACCCGGGGAAGAATGAACTGCAATTCATATCTCCAAAAATTATGACATGCTGGTATGATTAATCTGATCTTCAGCAGATTTCTCATGCAAACACAAAGACCAGTGGAGGATATGTAAACAAAAGATTTTTCATCAATAGGCACTCACCATCTAAAACAGATATAGGTTGGTGGAGTATCCCTTGTCCCTTGCTGTATTTCCTATATTTGTGTGCTTCCAATAGCAGAGCACGAATCTCAAAGCAAGGCGGATTGCACTGTAATTCTACGTGTGTGTGTATCTGTGTGTGTGCGTGCGTGCGTGCGTGCGTGCGTGCGCGCGTACGAGAGACAGATAGATAGAGAGTGTGTGAGAGAAAGAGAGTGTGTGCACAAGAGAGAGAGAGAGAGAGAGAGAGGGTGAGAATGAGAGAGAACGGCTCCTCTGTTGTCATGGCAACAAGCCTGTAAGCCTGTAACACCCTGACGGGTATCTCTCATGTTTTGTCTGCAACTCAAGCTCAGTGCTGGAGAGATCTAATTAGACAGGGCAGCCTTGGGCTGCTAATTACAGAGAAAGTATACATATTAAATGGAAAGTCTGTATCTGGTAATAGTTTACCTTATTCCAGTGTATTAACCAATGTATTAACCAATGGAGGAGTATTGTATGTACACAATATTACTGTGTAGGTACTTGATGGAAAATCACCCTAATACATAATGTACTTACAGCGGTGTTTAATGAAGCCATTAGAATGCTGTGTTACACTGTTGTAAGTACATTATGTATTAGGGAGTACATACACAGTAATATTGTGTACATATAATACTTTCCCATAGGTTAATACACAGGTTAATACACTGGAATAAGGGCATTGTAAAGTAAAGCGTTACCCTTTCTCTTTCTCTCTGGTGTGTGTGTGTGTGTGTGTGTGAAAGAGAGAGAGAGAGAGAGAGCATGTGCATTTAACTGTTATTGTGTGCTATAAATTGCTCTGTTTTATTTTAATTTCCCTATTATAGTCTTTCTTCTATACTCCATACTTTGTAGGTTTATCTATATTAAGGTATGATTGCTAATATTATAATAGATAATAATACATTAATCTTTATTTTATATTATATATATGCCAGTAAACGGGGCATATCTAGCCAATATATTTTATCCATTTCTCTGCTTTCTCTATATTTTCACATCAAACACAATAGGTTATTGCAGTGTTTCCATTTGAGGGATTTCGTAATTTCGACACAGGGTATATTTAGTCAATCTAGCCTGGCCTAACTGTACACTGTGCAACAACATCATTTATTTATACTGTGATAAGTTAGGCTACCGTGTATTTCAATGTAGCAATAATACACCAGTGGGTATATTAACACACTCACGAGTGTTATGGCTTTTGCACGGTTGCCAAAGCAGTGTAATGTGAGTGGTGTGCAAGCTTAACAAAACAAATAAGAAACTAAATAGCTCCCTGTTGGCTTGTGGCTGAAAATATGGCCTGATGTTGCTGCATAATGTCACTTTGTCACACAGAATTGTTCCCACAAAATAGTGGATGAAGTGAACGAAACGTCGCCCCCTGTTGGCTGACAACGAGGCGCGATGTTGTCCGTTTTGTTCGCTAATAAAGTTTTCAACAGGATTTGAAAACAAGATGGCGGCGTGCATGCCACTGTCTTTAAAGATGTCACCGTTGGTGGCACCGGGCTTACAATATCTTTTGAAAGAGCAATACACCTCGACAAGACGGTTAAAGACTTTCACAGACCTTCCCAGACGAGGTGAGACTGTTATTTTGGTGAGTCGTTTTGTGGCCGTCGTGTGAACAACGTTTGTCTAGTGGTCTAATCGATTGGTGTCTACTAACGGTAGTTAAGTGCTGACTAGCTTAACTAGGTCTACCGTACTACGTTAAGTATCTTCATCTGTTAAATTCTAGCGCTTTCGCCACGCGGCTGTAAACGTTTAACCCGCTGGGGGGAAACAAAACGCAACTTGTCATAGTCAACGACTGTGTCTTTGTCCCCGTACTTGTCAGCGGCTAACCTTTTGGACATGGTCCACACAACTCCGGGTTGTTTCAAGGTTACACGGCAAATGCACAGCAGGCAGTTGAGGACAGCGGTAACGTTACCAATGCCGGCTTCACCGGGCCGCTGGAACACTACCACGGTCTTATTAGGGACGGCGTGCTGCGTGAGGACGAACATCAGAGAGCAGTGGTGCAGAAGCTGGACCAGATGCACAAAACCCTGAGGGGATACACCAACACGCCAACATCGTTCTTTTCAAAGGTAGTACGGTCTTTTCATGTTCACTGATGCTGTCATCCTGTGACTAATCGGTGCATTAACAAAACAAACAAAAAAGATAATCTATTTTGTTATTTTTGTTTTATGTCTTTCAGTTTTTCACAAAACCGCAGCCTCCTAAAGGTTACTACATCTACGGTGATGTTGGTAAGTAATGTTGTTGGTATAAGTTGAATTCCTCTGACAAGAGTTGCCCGTTGTGTGTTGATGCGTTCCTAATTTGTTTGGTCTTTATTGTGTCTAGGTACAGGGAAAACTATGGTGATGGACATGTTGTATTCACATGTTGAGACACAAAGGAAGAAGAGAGTTCATTTCCATGGCTTCATGTTGGATGTGCATAAAAGTGAGTGCTCTTATTGTAAAAAGTGAGGCTTGTAGTCCAGCTCCTCCTGGGCAAAAAAAACGTGAGCAAGACGCCTAACCCCAAATTGCTCCCGTTGAGCATGTTGGCGCTCCACTGTCAAATGGCGAGAATCATTTTGTAACGTTAACAGGCATTAAGAGTCTATCTCAGATTACCCAGATTGCGAAGAAGAAAAACAAGCCTACTTACTATGCTACACATTCTGCAGTTAAACATGGCAACATTTTATCCTGAATGGCTCTCAGAATGTTAGAATAAAAAGTAGAAATGGTTGGTAGTGTGTGTTTTTGTTTTCCTTCTGCAATTAATCTAGCCTTTAGCCAAGCAGCTTCCAGTGTTTTATGTATATGCTTCTTTGTTGTTTGTACTTCCTACTTTACATCCCACAGCATACAGAACAGAACTAGAGACAAGATCTTTTTGTTTTACTTCTTGTTGTTAGGGATCCATCGGCTGAAACAGAGTATGCCCCAGAGGAAAGCAGGGAAGATGGCCAAATCCTATGACCCCATTTCACCAATTGCTGCAGAGATTAGTGAGGAGGCGTGCCTTTTGTGCTTTGATGAGTTTCAGGTAATGGCTTATTTGAATATTGACCCTTTGATGTTTGTACACCCACAGTAACTTGGATAGGATCTTTTTTCCACTGTTGATTTATTTGTAACACTTCCAGGTCACCGATATCGCTGATGCCATGATTCTCAAGCAGCTTTTTGAGAACCTGTTCCTGAATGGTGTTGTTGTGGTAGCCACTTCTAATCGCCCCCCTGAAGGTGTGTAGCAAGTGGCATAACATTTCCTCCATAAATCTTGTCTGCTCGAGTGCCTTCCGACAGTATTCAAGCCCCCCTGGACTCTTTCTGCATTTTGAGATATTACATCCTGAATTCAGAATAGATTGACGTAGGATTTTTTTGGCGTTGATCTCCACAGTAACCCATAATGTCAATGTAGATCTTTACTTTTTTTTACAAATTAATTGAAAGTGAAAAACTGATGTTTTTTGTCAAGTATTCAACTCCTTTGCAGCAAGACTACAAATTGAGTAAGGGTGTATCCAAATTCCTTTTCAATGTCCTTGAGATGTCTTTACAATTTTGATTGGAGTCCACCTGTGGCCAGTTCAAAAATAGTAGACCAGCGCGTATATTTAGCAGAGCACAGGAGAGCCGCGCGGGTTACACTTCGTTTCTTCCTCCAGATCTGGTTAGTGTGGTAACGTTAACATCTAACTTCATCTATCATCCGGTTAGTTCCTGGATATCAGGAGTCAAAACCTCTCTCTCTCGCTCTCTCTCTCGCTCTCGCTCTCGCTCTCGCTCTCTCTCACTTGCGCTCTCTCTCTACCAACCGCGACCGCTAAACACGGACTTTCTCTGCATGTAGAAAAACACACATGATGGGAAACATGGCTGCTCTCACTACACAGAATGAAACAATCTTGAAGCGACAGGCACAATTTCCAGCACTGTTGCACTGTCCTACTCTATTATCAATACATATCTTCTTCACTTACAAACTGCTCTGACCACTGTTTTTATTCACCACCATAATGTGTTATTATGCAGATTAAATGTATGTATGATACGACACAAAAACGCTGTGTATATACAGTACCAGTCAAAGTTTGGAAACACCTGCTTAAACCAGTGTTTTATCATTAAAATGCTTGAAACTGTATAAATGTGTCTATAAACACTAAATATGTCATGATATGTGTACTTATATATGCAGATAATCATAAATGAAGTGCATTCAAAGGTTTAAACAAACGTTTGGTACTGCATGTGGTGACATTTATGTAGGATTAGATGCCATGCATTTTTAAATATGGTGGGTGGTCTATTTT
>OMOT01027394.1:0-12585 GCA_900312575.1 Acanthochaenus luetkenii | reverse complement strand
TGAAGGCACCATATAGTTCAGTTTACACTCCCATGTGTGATCTCTTGTATCTGTTACCATCATGCAAACAGTAACATCGGTCATTCTAAGAGTAAATCTAGACATTCCTATAAGGGTTCTCAGGAATGGAGGTTCCAGGCTTACTGGACTTCTTTGTGGTAGATACTTAAAGGGATACTCTGGGCCGTATTTATATGACGTCATGCCACCAGTTTTTGGGCACATCCATTCATGGTGGGGGTGTTTTCACCCTATGTTCGGGTGCAGCATGGAAGTAGGCATTAATACAACCATCAAAAGTACAGCATCTGCGACAGTAACAATTACTGCACTACCTCCTAGCCTATATGAACAATACATTGTGTTTCAAAGATTCAATTATTACTAAAGCTTCGCCGTATGCGCCAGGTCAGCAGCTTTCGTTGGAATGAATGGGCTGCCATTTTATTATACCTCATCCATTAAATAATACATCCATGGTTATGTCCTGCCACAATATCCTGGAAATACATCACATACAAAATGCGGTATCATTGTGACTTTAAGTGTGGCAAGTCTCATGTTAACATTAACATTCTTAGTTTTTTTTTAATTAGCCTGCTGGCTAGTTAGCTAGCTAACAAGTTTACATATCTAAACACAAAATTGATAAGACAGCACAGAAATGAACCATTTCTATTTAATTCTGTTGAGACAGCCAAGTCATGTGTTTAGGAATGCAGTCAGCTATTCTCAGCCATTGTTGCCCTAGAGCTGAGGACTTCCAATATGGCCACCAGAGAATGTTACATCACCTGAAAGCCCTCTATTGTGACATTTTTAAAAGCTATAATAGGCAACTTGGCACAGCATACCATACACACCATAGCATAACAAAGAACATATGGTCTTTCCATTATGCAATTTCTTGAAAGAATAAAGTTGGTGTTCTACTGATTTTTGCCTTTTACTAAGGGGAATCCAAATATATTTCAAACATGGCATGGAGGAATAGTTAGGAGGAGTAATCTCCTCATCAGGTTGTGTGTTTTCTGCCATGATGCTGCTAGCAAGCATGTGCAGCAAAAACTGTAGAGACAAGGCATGGGAGCCAGTGATGCGTTCAGTTAAACTGGCTGTGAAAAAGAAATAATCAAATGTGACATTTAACGCATTTGAAGGGCAAGTTCGGGGTTCGAATTTGTTTATTTTCAACTGCAAATTGAATATTAAAATTCATTCTGACAGCCTTAGTGGGCAGAGAAGTGTCCATACTTGATATCAGAATTTCAGTTGGGCAAATCTGGCAAATCTACAGTGTCTCAAGTCATTACCCCAAGTGAAGGAGTTCAAGTATCTCGGGGTCTTGTTCGCAAGTGATGGGACAATGGAGCGTGAGATGGGCCAGAGAATCGGAGCAGCGGGAGCGGTATTGTGCTCACTTTACCGTACCGTTGTGACGAAAAGAGAGCTGAGCCAGAAGTAGTAGTAGTAGAGTCGTTGCTCCTTTGCGTCCTTTGCGGCCTGGGAACACCTTGGGATCCCCCAGTCAGAGCTGGTTAATGTGGCCAGGGAAAGGGAAGTATGGGGGCCCCTGCTGGAGCTGCTACCTCTGCGACCCAACTTCGGATAAGCGGTTGAAGATGGATGGATAGGACACCCTTCTCTGTTGCAGCCCAACTTTGTGATTTATGTTAAGATAAGACATGTATTTCTTCCACAAAATCTTGACTTGTGTACCTTTAAATTTGTTGAATAGCTTTTGTTGGAGATATTATGTACTGTACAACATATTTTGTTTATTTGTGTGTTCATCTAGGAGCTTGAGATGCAAGCACGTGCCCATGGTCTTGCAACGGTGTCATCCCCATCTCTGTGCACTTCTGAGTTGATGGCTCGAGCCATTAAACAGGAACATGTTCTTGGCAACTGCCCCTCAGATCTTTACCAGCACACATCAGCTCCTGATATGTCCCCTCCAACCACGCTGGACCTCAACAATGGCACCATCACCTTCGACCACATTCCTGGAGATGCTGGGGACCCTTATGGTATCTCCAAGACTTGTAAAATGAAGGAATTGGTAAGGGACATCGCCCACAATGATCCCCTACTGTCTTCAGTGTCCTCAGATGCCTCCAACAACAGCAGCCGCCGCAGTTCCAGCTCTAGCATGGATGAGAAAGAGCATGGTTGTTAGCGTTGTCCAATGCCATAAGCCACATTGACCCTTTCTATCTGTAGCATTCCTATCAATGAGGCAACTGCCATGAAGTGACTTGCAAGCTTACACTTAAAGGTAAGTGGATATAGGAACGTTTTCTCCCACCGTTCTCAGACTCTTATTTATTTATTTGTTTAACTTTTTTCCCATTTACCACTTACTTTTGCACTCAATTATGTTACTATGACCTAAAACAGCCTGGCTTGTCTTATTCCACTATTGTACACAGTATTTATCTAGCCTCTTAAAATATGATGTCATATTGATGGACAGACCCATTGAGAATCAACAGACTTTTTTTGTATGTCTCCAATTCCGCCGTCAGTAGCTCCAATCAATCTTGAAATCTTGATGACATTATATTTTATAACTTTTTAACACAGTTGTTCATGTTCCCAAATACAGATTGAACTGTCCAAGGCTAAAGGGATAACATATGTGAAATTTTACAGTTAATATGTAGTGCAAAAAGTTTACTCAAGTTATTGTTTCAAGGAAATACATCAAATATGAACTGGTATTTAAGTAAGGTAATATGAACTGGTATTAAGTTTTGCATATAATTCATAGTTTTTACTCAGCAATATGTTGAAAATTAAATTAAAAATCGAAGTCTTGACCACAATAGAAGAAATTCAAGCTGCCGCATTCATTTTTACATATTTTTTATTAAACGATAGCTCATTTTATATAATATTTATACTTCACAAAGATTTTGGATTTTCTCTTATACATTTTCTTATTTATTATTACACTAACTATACTGTATAATGAATCTCATATTTTAATCTCATAGGTCAGAATTTTAACTTACTTCAGTTACATACTACCCTTGACAAGATAGCATTACACACAGGCAAATATACAGATGGAAAGAGTGGCAGTTTATGACCAACTACAGCCATGACAGTGTACTGCAGCATTTCTTAAACTTTGGTCTAGGTCCCCAAATATCTGTTTATAACCAAAAAATAATTGTTTTGGGCCCACATATGACGAAAGTACAATTTAATGGGCCTGGACTCCTAGCTGAGCCTAATTTTACTAAATTTGGGTCCTGGGCTGTAAAGGTTTAAGAATCCCAGACATGATACATCATCATGCTCCAATTACAATGAAAAGTAAACTAAAATGTAATGACAAAATAAATTGAATGACAATTGAAATGTGTTTCACATCCTTCTGTTTGCTTATAAAGGCTCATAATAGCCTTTATACCAGATCCACTTATTCCTTTGTGGGTAGTGAGCAGTTATTGATTGCACCTTTAGATATTGCACAGAACAGAGGTGTGTAAATGGCGTAAATGTACAAAAGTGGGTGTCCTTTTGTGACAAAAGCTTGTGACCAGGGACATGTTGGTTTAGAGGCAATTGACATATCAACTATTGATGACTGTACAGAACAAACTAATTGAAACCAAATGTGACACCTTTGTTGATGTATGGCAGTTATCTCTGGCTAATATTGCAAAAGAAAACACTGATATATTGTATATAGTCCCTTTTTTCAGAAATAACAAATAACAGTGTTTTAGTGTTCTTGTGTCAAAATTGGGGTTGATCTATTATTGTGTCAGATGAATATTTAACTTCATATACTGTGGGGCAGGATGTACTTCATAAGATTGTTGTGAGATTGAAGGAACCACTTCAAACAATGAATCGTGATTATAGCGGTTACTGACATGTATGTATCTGCTAAATATATTGTAAAAGATTATTAAAATGTAGATTTTAAACATGCATATCATACATATATATTTCTTCAAGACACCACACACAAGTTCCTTATATGAAATTTTAATTTTTATATTCTAGAAACATCCAAAGGAAAAACAAAATAAAAATCATATAACATGAATGGCATCATTGTTTTTTGTTTGTAGTTACCATTTTCAAAATGACTTGCAAATATCAATCAACCTAACAGAACACTAAACAGACCAGTTATAAGTAGCGATGGGCGGACTCTAAATGCGATTTGAAACCTTTGCAACACTGCGGAGTTCAACAAATGCTTCAAGGCATGTATCTAGAATCAGTCATACCTTAGGCTCATACTAACTGACTGATTCGAACGAGTTGGGGCTGATCTGCAGTCACCGATTCCAGGTTTCCTGCTGATCTCCTGATGTGCCTTCCTGCCAATATCTCCAATAAAAGCTGATAAGAAATCATTTAAATGCCAAAACACTTGAACAAATTGTTTTCCTCAATAAAACACTCCTTCCCTCATGCAACCCATCACACAAGCACTCCCCAACACAGAATGTCCTATTCCATACACCACTTTTATACACAAATGTTTATGTCATACACAAATGAAGCTTATTTCATACACACATTTGTATATATGCTATACTATTGTCACACATACTGTATTTTTGCACAAATGATATAATGAAAATTATTAAAATACAACCATATATATAAAGGCCTACATATTCTGCATAAATCCAGGTCTGTTTATTTCAGGATATTGTACACTACTCTTAGAAGAAAATATATGCAAGTAACTTCCAAGTCATTGAATCATTATAGGTGATATTTGTGGTGGTCTTTGAGCATTTCGAGCATCTTTGAGCAACATAATTTACCAAAGCAATTGGTTAAATTGGTTCAAAGCTTCAGAAAGCCTAATTTCTCCCATCACTAGTAATAAGGTTTAAATACCATATTTCCCATATAGGAGTATACCAGGCATAGGCAACCATGTGCCATGGAGTGCCAAGACTCACTGATTAAAACACCTTCAACCAGAGAGGAAGAGCTAATCAGTGAAATCACCTGGTGGAGTCTTTGGTTGGAATGAAAACCTGCAGCCGCTCAGCACTCCATGGCACATGGTTGCCTATGCCTGGAGTATACTGTAGAGTTGAGACGTTTGGTTCCGGGTTTGGTTCTTCAGCCACAAGACTCATAGGGATTCTCATTTTAGCGATAGCCGGCACACAACAGAGAACCCCGGGAGTCTCAGAGATTACAAAATGATACTCGAGGTTGCTGTAATGATCCGTGTTTTTTCTGTCGCTTCTGTGTTTCAAACGGCACCATAATTACTATGGTGATAGCACAAATGCAACAGTGCAAACTTTCATTTACAATAACATGAAAAATGGCTAGCTAGCTAAAGCTCATGTATTCCCTCCAAAAGTATTCCCTTAACCATATACAATAAACCTGTGCTGCTTTGTGAAGGTTAAGGGTCACCGCTGCTGTCTGAAGACGTACTCAACTCATCACACCATTTTTCGTAAGCTCTGTACAGGATTTCATCAGATGTGTCATTGAAAATTCCTGCATTAAAAGAGAGAGGACAGCAAAGACAGAACATGCATTAGCTTTGATATGTACAATACATTTTGATATGTGGTTAAAATATAAAACATATAAAGCTGGAATTAAGGGCCCTCCGAGAGCTTTATTTGGTAAATGTTAGTGTAATATCTTAATGCCACAATACCTTAAAAACCAACTAGAAATGGTGATATGAAATTATATCACCAATAATATCACCAATTATACCTATGTAGTTGGAAATATGAGCATCAACCTAATTAATTTGACCTTTATTTTCGTATACCCTGCAAAGAACAAGTTATACCGTATATCTACTGATAATTTATTTAGCTGAATCTTGTTTGTAGAGGAACCATATAATGAGAGAATCTCTACGCAACAGCCAGTGTATCCATCAACAGCCATGTGTCCTGTTGAATTGTCCTTGAGCAACACACTGGACTCCTTTCTGCTAAATTATTAGCTGTGTCAGTTAAATGTCTAAAATGTAAACGTACTGTAAGTATTTTAGTCTCACTTAATGACCTCATTTTCAGATCGTCTTGATTTGATTTGGATTTGATCTTTATTTATCTCAAACACAAAAACATACAAATCACAGTAAAAACAAAATGTAAACAAACAAATGAGTCCGTCATCATCCATAGAAAAAACTAGTAAGGATGAGTTTGAGTTTGAGAAGGGGCAGAATGAAGCAAAGCTTATCTAGTCCTGCCCCTATCTTACAATATCATAGCCTTTAAAGTAAAACTCTCTTACTACCTAAAACAGAGACATACGAATAATAAATAAAATAAGGCTAAAAACAAGATAACCAATTTTTTGTTTTGAATAAATCTAAACATTCCCTGAGAGCAACTTTCTATAATTCCTCAGTTTTGTATTTATATATCAGTGCTTTTTTATAACTATTTTTGAACTGTGCAAGTTTTTTGGGAGGGCATGTAGCATTAAATAGGTGTGTGTTATGACATGGTAAATAATAAGGTGAAAAGTCATTTTTATTTTATTGTAACTTTAAGTTGAAATCACACCAGAACTAGCTCGTGTGGTTCTTTACCTGCTTGCCCGAGGCCAACAGGCAGAGGCATTCTGACAAGGCCACCGGAGTGCTTCAGCCTGTCACGAAGAGACTGCTGTATCAGTTCCATGGTACAGTCTTGGTGCCAGACAGGCAGCTCCATGCCCACCATACACCTGATGATCCTTAGCTTCTCTTCCTCTGTCAGTAGACCGCTCTCCCGGGACACATACACCATGTAAGACATATCAATGTTTACTGCTTCGCCATGCAGCAGAGATGGGAGAACTTTCTGCATGGAAAAGAGAAAAAAGAGAGAATGTGAGGATTTTTGCTTGCATGATCTCACGTCGCCACAATGACTTTGAGTGTGGCAACGCAAGATTATTACTGGCAGTACAGCCAGATTATTTGTCAGTAGAAAATGAATAAGCAGGTGTGGGAAAATCTGATACCACACACAATCTCAGCAAAACTCAGCTTGGATTGTTTTTAGAGATAGTTTTAAAACTTAGCAGTTGTTTATAGATTATGTGGTTTTAATTGGATTGGTAGATTTATGAAAATTATCACATCTGTCTACAATATGTAGCTCATATCAACAAATGATTCAAATACAACTAAGTATTTAGTTGCGTGTGCTAAGTGGGATCAGCTACCATTTCCAACTCTGGACTGATAAGGTGGCCAAAGTCCACAAGTCTGTTTAGGTCATCTTCCCAAAGGTTAGGGGCAAGCTCCTCCAGCATGGTCTCGATGGCTATACGGGCCGATAGCGATGCAGCTTCTAAGCGGTTGCACCCATATTCGCTGTTGTCAGATTGGAACCTAGTGTCCAACAGGAACTGACCATGTGTCTCAAGAAGTTCAAAGAGCCCTCTGTGTTTCATCAAGGCCATCTGCAGAGAACCGGGCAAAAAGGCATAGAAAACTTCAAGGAGTAGTTCAAAAAAGAAAATAATATTGATTTAATATCTAATTTGACATTGTTTTACCTCTCAGTGTGAACAAGTATGTCAACTAACATACCTTTAACATCTCTGCCAGCCCATTGGAGATGTGTCGCCGAGGAACAGTTTGCATGAAGGAACGGTCAAGGAAAGAAGCTACAGGTGGAATGTAGGTACCAAGCTTGTTCTTGCAGTTAGCAAAGTTGACCCCTGTCTTTGCCCCCACACTGGCATCGATGTAAGAGAGCAGCGTGGTCGGGACCCTGATGTAAGGGGTGCGTCTCCTGTAGAGTGAGGCAGCCAGGCCCACTATGTCCAGGCATACCCCTCCTCCAATGGCAATGATAGGCTCTGTGCGGCGATCAAGGGAGAACTTGTGGACCTCCTCTAGGATCTTCATGGCCAGTTCCATGGATTTGTTCTCCTCAGTAGTGGGCAGAGGCAAGATACGGTACAAGACATTGCGAGCCTCAAAATATTCAGTTAGCTTGGAGCCGTATATGTTGTAGACCACCTGGTCTATGACCACAAAGCGTTTGAGGGGCGTGGTATTTTTTTTAATATCCTCCAGCCACTGCGGGTCCGTGATGTGGCCCAGCAGCAGTGTGTCGTTGCTTGGGTCCAGCAGGCCCTGGGTCTCAGTTACCTTGTAGGTAAAGACAATTGGGCTGACCACAGTCCAGGAAGTGCCCTTCTCTGTGATGCTCTCATAGCTGCCATACAAGACACATTAAAACATTCTGATTATTGTTGCATGGCTACCGTATGTGTTTTACAGTGTCATACCAACTATTGTGAAGGTTGTCATACACTGGACAACTGTTTGGGCAAGGATGTAGGGATACATTGTCCAAGGAGTCAATCAATCAATCAAGTTTGATTTATATAGCCATTTTATACAAGCATGTCTCAAAGTGCTTTACATTGCATCATATACATAGTACATCACATCATATACTACACTACACTCAAACACATATATTTTCTAAACACTTGTATTTTCGAAATAAATGTTTATGTAGAAGAACGGTAGCCAAGTGCTCATGATCAATATAAATTCCTGCCCATTGCTAAATTACAATATGTGGACAAAACATGTCAGTTGTTATAAATAGCAGCACAAAGTGTTGCTATTTGTTTGTGATGTTCACTTAACTTTTTTGCCTAATAGCTTCTCAGTTTTGTCTTGGTTCAAAACCTTGCTTTACATGTTTTGAATCTCTGTGCATGGTTCTATTCTGTCATGTCTCTTTTGGCTTTATTTAAGAAGGCAAACTGAATGAGAACCCATTATTATCTTCAGCCACTGCCTCAGGGGGGGCTTTGATGGTAGTTGCATTGGGAAGGAAGACAGTTGCACAATACCACTCCCAGGTATCCTCTATGTAAATATGTGTAAGTATGAACTACCGGTACGCTAATGCTGAAAAGAGCATGTGTGCTCTGTCAATATTCCCAGTTATTATTATTCAGCATCATTATGCTGCTCACATAGTCCTGCATGGGCCATTCATTCAGGAAATGCCCTTTTCCCAACTAAAAAGTCTGATTAAATAAAATACAGTCTTAAGAAGTATCTTATTAAATAGCACATTATCATACTTCAGACCTGACAAATACAAACACAAATTTACAAAGAAGATCTAATAGAAATACTGCCTATCTCTCTAAGAACTTTGCCCCGTAATGTTGCCAAATAATTTGTCAGCCAGGTGTATTGTAGCCTTAAGGGAGGTTTATTTGAAATTCCTACTCACATTTTTGCAGCAGACACACGGCCCATTGTGTTCTTGTTCACTTGCTTCCCCACTTTGCGCTTCCATGTACCTTTTACCTGTACTAAGCTAAACTCAGTCTGCTTTTCGTTGTTATTTGTTTCCCCCATATGAGTCTTCCCCATTTTAGTGCTGAAGTCCAGGTATTACGGCAAGTCTAACCAGAGGCAGTCACACAGTTAAGAAAATGAGCATGTGGCTAGCAAGTGGCTAAACTCTTTGTCCATATATACAGGAGATCCATGTGACAAGGGAGGAGCATTTTCTTCCAATGTGCTTCACATGTCATTGCATGTGGCTATCACTTACACAATGTATCTGTTACTGTGATGTAAGGCCAGTTTTGCTGACTGCAAATACAGTAGTTATGTTATATGTTAAATACCTCTATTAAATCACAAATCAATATAAAATAAATATTGAACCTGAAACTCAAGAAATGCCAGAGATCTGAGAATTTTCTCAACCCATAGAGAACCATATAATCCTTCAATTAAAGGATAAGTTCACTATTTTGGACCTTAGACCCTATTTGGACTTTCACTGATCGGTTCATTATTGAGCTTGCTAAAATTTTCCTGCAGGCTCTCACTGGGCTACAATAGAAGTCAATTGGGCAATCGTAAATGCTTTGGAAAAACTGAGATAAATGTGCTTTTACAAGACGGTAGACTTCTTCCAGGTCTCTGTATGCTGTATGCGGAAAAGCACATTTATCGTAGCTTTTTAAAAACATGCCCAATAGACTTTTGAAATTGTAGCCCGATAAGAACCTGCAGGAAATCTGTAGAAAACTCAATACTCAACCGATCAATGAAATTATGGTCTCTATGTGTCAGGTTCATGGTAGACAGTCCGTAAATATGGTCTAAGGTCCAAAATCCCGAACTTATCCTTTAAAGTGAAAATATGGAAATTACCAAAATTGGAGTGATGTGTTCCTTTACTTCCCTTGTATTTGAAATACATTTTTTACATGTGTGTATTCAAGTAGTAACTTGTAATGTGAAATTGTCATGTAATTTGTAACATATTACTTTTGCAGATAGTATTTTGGGATTTCTAAAATATCAAAATACTCATACTTCTCTTTATACGCATTTGTTGGATTATGTATTTTATTTTATTTTAGACATTCAGACCTATTTTTGACCATCTCTGGGTGTAATATTGTACTTCATGTACATCTCAGTGCTTTGATTTTATGCTGATGAAACTATATAATAATAGAAAAGACCAACCACAATATAGTCCTAGATCAAGCCTATAATCAAAGTGACTCAAACGTCGCAGTAATTAGTTACTCAAATGGCCCAAGATGTTTAACTTTATAGAAATGAGCATGTGACTTTCCCTGGAGCTGCATGCCCTACAGCGCTAGGGCAAGGGCAAACATATTTGTTTTTAAAAACGTGATTAGACATGACTTCTAACGTGCAGTTTGGACTGGGTCAAATGTCAAATTACTCACATTTCAGGACTATCTCCTTCTGTGTGCTTACAAGACACTTATCAACAGTTTTCACTCAGCCTGTGAACCCGATGATCTGTTTGTTACAGCCCATGTCTGAGTGCTCTTTGATAGCTAGTAGAGTTCAGTCATAACTATGGCTTGTTTGTGGCTGTCTCTGTGTCCCCTGTCCCTGTGTTGAAGACATCAGGCATCTTTTTCTCACTGTCACTTTATTAAATCGTAAGGAATGGCAAAGTCCCTGCATCTGATATCAATAGCCAAAACTTAGCGTTAAGCCATATTTTCCAAAAAAAACTAGGCAACCCCTTAATTGAATTGAATACATTTCTTGCTCAACACCTTTCATGGTTATTTTATTTGTATATACTGTCTGTAGAGACTTACCAGCTAGCTGTGATATCAAGAAAGGGTTAGGGTTAGGGTTAGGGTTAGGGTTAGGGTTTTGCTGAATTCAAATCTCAATAGGCTGGCATGTTGAGTTGAATGTTAGATTATTAGTCCCATGTAGTACTGTAGTACGACCCTGATGAGAAACTACTTTTGAGATGGTTATTTGTGCAGCAAACACCATTGCTTTGGGGCGGCAGTAGCTCAGGAGGTAGATTTACTACCCCGCAATCGCAAGGTTGGCAGTTCGAGTCCAGCTCCTCACAGGGAAAAATCTGTCGTAGTGTCCTTAAGCAAGACACCCAACCTATCCTGTTGAGCAGGTTGGCTCTTTGCATGGCTGCCTCCGCCATGATGATATATGTAAGTCGCTTTGGATAAAAGCATCTGTTAAATGCTGTAATGTAATGTTCAACCCCACTGGTGCCGGGAGTAAATGACTGTGCACGCTCACTGCACAAGAGATAGAAACGCGCTATGTGATGTCCTAACATGCAACAACATTTGTTGGACATTGACAATCAATACAATACGATATCAGAAAATAGAGTTCCAAGCATCCAAATGATCTGAGATAAGGCTTTAAATAAAAAATCTGAGCAAATAGTAAGAACAAGATCAGAAACTGACATTAAGGTTGATATTATCATAATGTGATACATACAGTAAATATAAAGTATAACTCGAGTTTCAACTTAACTTGTAACATAATACAGGTGTTGTCAGTCAACTGCACAACCATAAAAAGTAACTTGAGTCGGGGAATGGAAACATTCTGTGAATTTTGTCTCCTTTGTGCAGACAAATAAAAAAAGCCAAAGTTGCTCTGCAGCTTTCTGCACTACAAATACTCTCACAAACATCAGTGCGGGGAAATATGTTCATGTCACAATATGCGACCAGCTTTCATTAGCTGTGGTAACGATTAACATTTTGGTGCTTTAGTGGATTGTAATTGTCATGCATTTGTTTCTCAAAAATATCAACACAATATGTGATAAAGGACAAATCTAGTTGAAATACAGGTCATGCAGTTTCAATGCAGGAAGTGACAAAACAGGAATTTTAGCATTGGCTAGATGAGAGAAGGAGTGTCATCAGGAATTTTTCAAGTTGTTCAAGTGTTTTGACTGACTGCAGATCAGCCCAAACTTGTTTGAAACTGTCAGTTAGTATGAGTTATGAGAACTAATTTGAGATCAGTTGTTACCTTACATTCTGACACGGGTTCACTTTGCAGTTGGTCAACCCCCCTAGCGTCGAACCACCAAAACTTTGACACGTGTTGAAACAGTATAACGTACCGAAACTGAAATCACGTGACTTGGCCGCTTTGTTACATTCCTCAAAGCACTGTTTCAACGGGTTTGAAGCGTTTCGAGTCAGCCCATCACCACTAAAGGCTTAAAGCTATTTAGTGTGTGTGCCTCTCCCTCTCTCTCTCTCTCTCTCTCTCTCTCTCTCTCTCTCTCT
>OMOT01027393.1:5602-22858 GCA_900312575.1 Acanthochaenus luetkenii | reverse complement strand
TGCAGAACTCTCTATAAAACAAACCTGATAGCACGGAGAAGCATGTGGATGGACTCTAAATGAAACTGAAACTGTAAGTAAACAATATGTGTTGCATTTGATGACAATTGCATTGAAAATTTATGAAATAACGAGACATAAAAACAAAATCTGCCACACGGACACTTGGATGCGAAGTTTGGCCGTGTGCTTGCTGTGGGGCTGACAGGAGTTGTTTAGCTTTGACTATTGATTGCTTGCCATCATTTGAAAGGGTAGAGTGTCTAGTTTCATATGATACCTCACACGGCAGCATTGAGTGAGTGGATCGTTCTCCAAGCTGCGTTGTAGTGCTACTGCCTCTTCCATTTCAAGATCTTGTATTTTGGAACTCAAACATTTGGATGACTGCCTATCAGCTTTTGCTTGGACCAAATACACTTGGGATGATTGTTTTTGAAGCGTTAGATCCCCATTAAAAAAAAGACATTCTCGAAAATAATTATAGCTATCGAGACGACGGACCCGCCGGCGGGCTTAAGGGGTTAAGGCTTAAATACATATAAATGTATATTATTCCTTTTACAATTGATGGTGTGTGAGCGCAGCTTCCATTGAAAAATCCAGATTATTCAGTTCATTCAAATATACAGTACAGTACATTACATAGATATTTGTGAGTGGGATATGTACACACATTAACAGCCTTATTCTGTTTAAGACCTTCGTCATATGAGCGATAATATGAAATATTGTATGGAGACAGTATGATAATTGGTTCATGTTTTGCCCTGTCAAGGGTAAATTACTAATGTTTCCCCCCATTTCAAATCAAACAGGCAAGTCCTATGCATATTAAAATGGGGCGACTGTTGTTTTCTTACCAAGCACAGTATGCATCTCCTTGGAGAAGCTGGCGGGTCAGGAAGGCAGAGCATAAGCTGAAAGCCGCCCTCTCGTCCCCCTCCGATTCCAGGTTGCAGATCATCTCTAAAGCATCATGGCAGTCCACCTTAGAAAGCTGTAGAGTGAAACGCAATGCGCAACAGTAACTGAAGAGTTCTGTTTAAAAAACGATATATCCAAACACAAAATGAAATGTTAATATTGTAAAATTCAAGCTGAAGTCCCAGGTTGAAGCCCCCTTCCACTCAGCTTTA
Source organism: Acanthochaenus luetkenii (assembly GCA_900312575.1). NCBI lineage: Eukaryota > Metazoa > Chordata > Actinopteri > Beryciformes > Stephanoberycidae > Acanthochaenus > Acanthochaenus luetkenii. Next base: position 21,719 of record OMOT01027393.1, on the reverse strand, counting down.
CTGTCCTTGAGCAAGAAACTATATATCCAAAAACTAAATGAAATGTTGGTGGCATTAGTGCCACCAGTGGAAAAAGTTAATCTGGAGCCTGGCATTCTATATGTAATACTCAATAAGACTTGGCTCTGGATGCTACCTGTTCTTAAGAGTAGCCTACCACCTTGTGGATGATGAGCCTGTAAAAAGAACAGGTATAACAGGTAACAGGAAGCCTGCAACATGCTCAATGGGAGGCACGGCACTGATGGCAGGACAGGTAAGACTTAAACATCAAGATGAACTGAAAAACATTACTAAGCTTAGAGGGAAATCTTAAGACTTTTAGAAGTTTGTCATGGGTTTCCCATATATTCATTACATTTGACTGGCCTGCCCAGCAGGGCTTGACATCAATCAACAAAATACCTGAGATATGGTATTAATTTCATGGTTTGATGGTGCCTCCAACAAACAGCACTGTGATTTAACTGAAGAGCCAACTGGAGGCAAGTTTCTAAGGTTGGGTAAGGTGAATGTTTGTGTATATACAGTTGTAGTCAAAAGTTTACATACACTTGTAAAGAACATGTATATCATGGCAGCCATGATTTTCCAATGAGTTGTACAACTATTTTTTTCTGTAATGGAATGATTGGAATACATACATCTTTGTCACAAAAAAAACACATTCATGCATTTTGGTTTGCTTTTATAGTTATTATCGGTCTTCTGGAAATATGACAGAACCTACTGGGTCAAAATTATACATTGCACCCTTAATTTCTTCGACACAATTAATACCTTTCCATCACTTCCTTCTGTGTTTTACCATTTACAAGCTAATAAACTAACTATAAACTCAACTATCCAACTTGACTTACCTCATCCATCAGGTAGTCCTGTTCTGAGGTAGCACAGATGCAGACAAGATGCATCTGCTTGAAGTGTCCCTTTCCTTCGAATGCAGGACACTCAGAGCATGTCTTTGCCAGCAGTGCAGCCTTCCCCATCTGGTTCTCTTTGATTAGATGCTTCACTCTCATCTCCAACAAGACTGGACCCTCCAGTGCCAGAAATTCATCAACTGAAAGTCAGAGGAAATTGTGATAATCTAATTCTAATCTGACTCTTTAATCGTTCATTAATGGTTTTAACTATGCAACAAGAGTGCATGCATCATTCTAGGAACTATAAACAAAAACTGGAAATGTAAGCATCACTTGTAGAAAAATAATCCACCCATTAGTTCAAAACAGAAAGTATACTTTCTCTGATACCGCTTTCTTTCATGAACAAGAAAACATGGTAAATTAGATTGTAACAATTTGAGTTCAGCGTAATAGAAGCCCATATTGACGTGCATCTCCAAATATGTAGGTGACATATAGGATTTGATGGATGCCATGCTGAGTAGTAGCTATGTAATGTGAGTGTCAACAAGGCCACTACACTATATCTTAAGATTATGTGAAATAACAGAACTACAACGGCATAAAATGAGGGTTCCTACATATTTTCAGTTTAATAATTTCAGACTTATCCAGACTTGAAAATGTGTAGTCAAATATTTATCAGGAGTAAACAATAATAATTTTCCAAACCTTTCCATACAATACAAAGACCTGGAAATCATCACGTTTTCAAGACTTTCCAGACCAGCACAATAACCCTGTAGGATATGCAATTTTGAACTAGCAAAAACAAAATTCACTTTCTGAACGTGTCCAGACCTGTGTAGGAACCCAGAGTAAAATGAAACCCACCTTGTTCTGTGTTTAAGTTCTCATTGGACAGAAGGCCTTGCAGAACACTGTTGGTCCAAACACCAGTGTGCTGGACCAAAGCAGACAGCAGGGACAGCTGAGTGATGCCGTTCTCCTGCAGCCTGGTATGTGCATACTGTACACAATATAAAGGCATCACTTAAAAGACACAATGCAGAAATTACTTGACCAACTACATTTTGTGTATATTCATGCAAGTTCTGGGTAGAGTTTGACTAGTATATGGAAAACAAGCATTTAAATCATTACTAAAAATATAGGTCTGGTTTACATAACACTAGGAAGGCCAATGGGTTCTGTGGGTCTGAGAAGGACAAGAAACCGTCAATTAAAGTGGGTACATTTAATTTTAACTCCTATTTCCGTGCATGATTTTGAAAAGCTAACACCACTGGTTAACATAGAAAGTGTAGGGACATTTTGAAAGCTGAGATAGTTCAACTCTGAAATCCTAAACACCTGTCAGTTGATGGCCCCTTGGGCTTTCTAGTGTTATTTTTAATTACAAATGTAGACAAAGTTTTAGAGCTCCAAAACAGGTGACAAGTACAGCTTTTGCATACTGTCAGTTGTCATATGAAAATCTCAATCATTTTCAGAGTGAAAAAATCGCTGTATAAACAAAGCCAGTGGCAGGGTGACAGTGTTTCAACATGGGGTGCCATACTTCAGTTATAGTTCTGTCCTTTAACAGACTGACACCTGTATATACTATATGTATATACTGTATATCTCCATGAAATTGACAAGACTGTTCTTTACCTGGACAGATGACTTGAATTCTTTCCATAAGCCACCCAGAACTTCCTCCTTCAGTGAAAGCAAAAGCTCCACAAAACTCCTGTACAATGAACGCAGATGCAACCAAAACAGGTTAATGTTAAAGGATAAGTTCGATATTGTGAACCTTAAACCCTATTTGCAGACTTTCTACCATGCAACTGACACAGAGACCTTTATTTCACTGATCGGTTCGGTATTGAGCTTTCTACAGTTTTCCTGCAGGCTCTTACCGGGCTACAATAGAAATCTATTGGGCAATCTTAAATGCTTTGGAAAAACTATGATAAATGTGCTTTTCCTAGACGGTAGGCTCAGGCTGTATTCTTACAGGTCTCAGTATGCACTCCTATTAAATGTATCACAATCCGAACATTTTTTTTTATTCCCGGGAGGAGCTGGTCTCGAACCTTCAACCTTGCGGTTGCTAGGTGGGAACTCTACCTCCTGAGCCATTTCAACATTTGATTTGCAATAGCCTACATTTCACATGAGAGCATACTGAGACTTGTAAGAATACAGCCTGAGCCTCCCGTCTAGGAAAAGCACATTTATCATAGTTTTTCCAAAGCATTTACGATTGCCCAATAGATTTCTATTATAGCCCGGTAAGAGCCCGCAGGAAAACTGTAGAAAGCTCAATACTGAACTGATCAGCGAAATTATAGTCTGTGTCAATAGGGTCTACGGTCCAAAACAGTGAACTTATCCTTTAACGTGCCAGCTATTGAGTACAATCATGTACAGCACTTCAAACATGGGCACCTACATTCCATAGGCTGTTAGTGAGCAACGTATTATGTACTTTTAAAACTGGGTACATCTCAGTATCAGGAAGGAGCGCATAATGATTATGAACGTAAAACCTATAGTAGCTATAATTAATCAAACTTCTTATATTGATACTCACAGTGAGAGCCTTTCAAGCACATGGGGAACATTTTCACACTGCAGGGATAGGTATGGAGAGGCCTGGGCGTAACTCAGCAGGGCTACCATGTATACTTCCAACAGGGGCAGAGGGTCTTCCTCAATCCTCCAACGGCCTGCATACTCCACCAATGTCTGCAGAGAGGAAACCAGTGATTAACTCTTGATTGAAAACTCCTGGACTGTATTTTGGTTTCTTTTAGGGAAATCCTAGTTCTTAATAGGCGAGTACTAACATTAGGCCGACTTACACTGACGGTTTCATTGTAATAACACAAAGTAACACAAATGAATGACTATATTCCAAAATTAGATATTCACTATTTGAAAAAAACACACAGGAAGTGATGTTTTACGTTTTCAGTTTATTTAGAACAAATAGAGGAACTGGGTAGTTGGCATGAGCAGCGATAGCCACCATGGTTGAACAGACAAAGAAAAGAGTGCCACCTACAGAAAACGCAAACTTCATCAACAGACAATCCAAGGAAAAATATGTCCTAGTACTAGACACACTGATTGCAAAGTGATCTCTGGGAAATGCAGTGCAAAAACACCAATGAAATGGCAAATAAATAAATAAATCAGATTACCATTTTAAGAACGGAGTCACTTGCATGTTTTTTAGCAAGAAATATCCAGAGCAATATTTCTTCCTGAAACTGACACGTAGTGTTTTGAAATGCACCCCTTCAAGTTGATCCATGTTGAATTCTGATGAAAAAATACAACACCTGCTGAGAAGTTTTCCCTGTTGTAGCAACCAAGTCATTATGAGCATTCGTGCTGGCCTGTGGTAGAGAGAGGGGGAGGCTTGTCATGCTGTATACCTACAGAGAAGCAGCCTGCAAGGAAGTGGACCGAGCCGTGCACAAACAACTCCATTTACAGAACACACATTCTCCTTCTCAGCTGTCTCAAGTTCAGCCTCCGCACACTCGTGATCTTCCACCCACAGCATCTCTCTCTGAGCAGTTTACTCTACTAGGTGTTATATGCAGGGCCTGAAATTAACACCTGACCGCACACCAAATGCGGGTAAATGTTGCCATTGGCGGGTAAAATTGTCAAGCTACCAGCCACATTGGCGGGTAGCCAATGAACATTGAGCAATTAATTCATTTTTGTTGTTGTCAAAACATTAGCAGTGGTGTAGTGGAGGGTATACGCTGGTATACGGCTCTGTGGACAGGGATTTACCATACAAGTTACTCACCTAAAAATAGAAAGATACATCTCAGTGTCCATCAATCAGACAGTAGCATAGCTGACCCGTCCTATAGGCAGACCAGGCACAGCGCCATAGGGCCTCCACCAATCCAAAATTGTGGAATGAAGTTGAATGAAGAGATGAAAACTGTGCTTGAACAGGGCTTGATTTAATGTGATGGAGCAGACCGTACAATCTGAAGGCAGCGCTCACACCGGTGTGAGTCAACGCAGCCACAGACAAAGTTGTATACATTTAGTGAAGAGGCGTCACTCTTGCTCACAATATAAATGTATTTACTTGTTCTACATAGTTAAAATCATTCCATTGACGTTTTGGCCCATGAAGGCCTTCATCAGAATGTAAACTAATAATCCATTATAGTCTTTACAATCTGATGAAGGCCTTTGTGGGCCGCAACGTCAACGGAATGATTTTAATTGTACAGAACTTGACTCGGACTCGAAGTATAAGTTGCTTTGAAACTAGACTTAGTTTATGATCCTTTTTATACATGGTAGTGGTGTGTGTGTGTGTGTGTGTTGCTGAGAAATCCCCAGACAACACTACACTACTGAATAGTAGCCTATCAAATGTTCAAGGTATATAGTTTCATTTAATAGAGGGGGCTTTCCAGGTAGGCAACGTGTGGAAATTAGGGATGGGCGATACCACTGATTTTCTTCTCCAACAGATACCAAGTAATACAAAGGCCAGTAATCCGATACTGACAGATACTTTCTTTTGTGCACACAAAAAGGGGAAATCTGTGATTTCTAGTGAATTATATTCGAAAGCCTTTGCATTAGTATTAAATAAACTGCCAAAGATCAGACTTCTCTCTTTGTTTTCTGTTTAACAACAGCAATTATAAAACGCAAGTCCAATATTATTACCCTTTTTGGGAGTTATTCTTCACATCATGTCAGCTGAAAATTTGGGCTAGTCAAAATAGTGACATATTTTAAATAACAAAGGTACAAAAATACAAATGTCTGCTCCGTCTCGTCTCGTTGAGTGACTGTGTTTTTCGGCATGCCTGTGTGTATGAAGAGCGGAGGGAGATACACATCCAATTGAGTAAAAAAAGTATAATAAAATGACTGAGGATCAATTCTCAAAAGGAAACGTCAGGATAGGAAGTATCGATACTACAATATCAATCCGGCCATCCCTTTACGCCAACAACAACTTTAATGGGTTTAATAGAATTTTAATAGCGAACAACCTCTATCCTATTAAAACATCATCACAATCATGTATTTTAAATTGTGTTAATATAACTGGCTGGCACGCCAATTAAAAACCATTGTCAAGGAGTGTCTGCTCCTCTTCCGAGAGGTCAGAGGGAGATTATATATATATATATATATATATATTATATATATATATAAAAGGCGTTATATTACTAGGCCGGCATTCAAGTTAGTCCTATGTAACTCCACTTGTCATTTTGAAAATGCACCTGTCCTGTGGGTTTTTCATAATCTTTGTCGTCATGTACGGTGTGTCATGTTCTGTTATTGGTTGAGAAATAAATACATAGATAAAACCCAATTCTAAAATGGTAAATAGATACATTTTGTTAATAACTTAACAGCACTTTAATGTATATTCTTAAGAAGTTCAAGAACTATGCTTGTGCATTTCCTGTGTCTTTCACCTTTATTTTAGGGAAAAGCAGTATTTGGCTAAAAAGCCTGTGCACAGTGGCTAAAAAAAGGCCCCTGTTATATGGTCAAGAAAATCAGTACCGACTAGCACAAGCCAGTATAAACTCCTATAACATGACGCAGGGATCAATTTAAAGCCTCTGGGATGGTTAGAAGGCAATGTATATGCGGGGGAGGAACATGGCCTGAGAATGGGAAATTTGGACAAAATTCAAATGAAATCTAATCGACTTTCAACTGTTTGATATAACTTGGTTGAAATCAATGAAGAATGCCATTTAATGTGTCTTTTGTTTACTTTGATTGGCCTGAATGAAGTAATTGTGTCATCTAGGTGAATTAGGACCAGGGGAAACACGACTCTTAAAGACTCCTAATGCAGGAACAGGTTTCTTGACAATGCTCCCATTAAACTGTCCTACAACACAATTGTCTTGAGTATTGGGATACTATAAAAGCAATTGAAAACAACCCCTCTAGCTTCTTATGATTTGCATTTACGGTGTAACACACAGCTCTTTTAAACGGTTTTGTCACCTGCAGCCACATTTGATCAGCATTTGGCTGGTAAATACTGAATGTCTTCCTCCACGAATGATGTAGGCATCCTTGGGCCAATCAGTAACAAGTAAACATTGTAGCAGCCCTCCAATGTTTCTTTAAAATCCAATAAATGGCGTCCAAGATATTGTGCATGACATGCAGACAATTAAACAAATGTTGTAGTGCCTACCTAAGGCCAATTCAAAAAGACAATACCATGTCGGTTTATTCTTGGACAAATACAAAATGTTTTGCCCTAAGGCTGATGACATGATGAATGACCTGATGAAGCCTTGGGGTAAAATGTTGTTGTTTTTAGTTTGCAAACTGTAGTTTTTGTGAAAGAATAAACAGAGACACGGTATGTGAGTGCAGCCATTTCCAAATGATAACCAGATATTAAAGTCATCAGGAATTTTTCTACAGACCACAACTTTCTTCTCAGGGGACCCGGTTGACACCAAGACTGGAAAAGCATGATTTAATCTGATTTTATACGCTTGTCTGGTATTCTATATCACGTAGGTACTACATGTCATAATATAGCAGAGAAAAATGAAAAGAAAAATCGTTACATTACAGCATTTAGCAGACGCCTTTATCCAAAGCGACTTACATGTCATACCGTTGGCAAAGGCAGCCATGCAAGGTACCAACCTGCTCAACAGGAACAATTCAGGGTTAGGTATCTTGCTCAAGGACACGACAGATTTTTTTCCTGGGAGGAGCTGGACTCGAACCGCCAACCTTGCAGTTGCGGGGTGGGGACTCTACCTCCTGAGCTACTGCCACCCCCGCTTTTTAAAATCAGATCATTCCTTTAGTTAACAGATTTTAGTTATCAGATTTAAAGCAACTAGCCCCACGCCAAACATTATTGTCTTCACTGTAGTACTGTTAACTGTGCCCAGAAGTGTAGTAGGCAAGACTCCTCTGGAACAACATTTTAACTTGCAGGCCTAGTATCAAATATAGCGAGAACCATCTCACCACTGTCTCTCCTCTGTGTAAAATCTAGCCTTCCTTCTGGCTCACAAGATAAATATCTAGAGGCAACTGAAGATGAATACACAATACCCATAAAACATCCACAGCAATAAACCTCAGCTGCAAGGCTTTGCTTTGGGTCAGAGATTTCATATCAAGAAAGGCTGTCTGCCATACAAGTAGAGGCTGGGTTTGGTTTTATCACTTACTGGCTATGTCTGTACCTCAAAACACAATAAGCTTTTCATCCCCAATATCTAAGAAGCCCCCACTGTTATAAGTATGGAACTAAAAATCATGCATCAGTCACGATGCTATCAGTAAGCAGGCACTGATTGCATTCAAATTTCAGGAACTGATTACACTCTTGAGACTCATTCTGCAGCACATTAAATGTGTCAACACCAGTTTCTCATGCTCAAACTAATCTCAACAAAATGATCTTGAGTCCAGGCATCAGATCTACCTCTACAGTAGGCTACTTTGTTGATGTGCCTCAAGACCTCCACATTAACTTATTGTGACAATGACACAAAAGGCTTAGCTACGCAGTAGGTCTTTGCGGTACCAGTGTAATTTACATGCACGCTCCAAATATTTAACTGCGCGAAGGGCGGCGCAAGACCGGAAGAACTGCGATTGGCCCGCTTTGTATTTCCTCCTACCTGTATCCGGTTGATGTCTGCCGAAAGTGTAGGCAATGGAGTAGATCGAAGAGAGACTAGCTGAGGAGGTTTGCAAATATGTTCATTTGTAGGACACCTCATCTCTGAATTACAAAGACCACCAGATGTCACTGAATTTGTGGTGAGAAATATCCCAAACGTGAATTTCAGGAAAATGTAAAAACTAACACTTCCGTTATTACTTTCGTGCTAACAAAGGACGACACTGCCATCTAGCATTTCGGTGGGCTACATGTAGAATCACCAAAAAACGCAGCAGACACCTAGAGCATAGCAACGGCTGTACTTCCAAAGCAGAAGTATATCTTGGCCATAACACTGCAGGAAGTCTCACTTTGTTGTCTTTTGCTGGAGGCATTGTCCATGTATATTGCCACAAAAATAGCTTAGTGTAGCACCACCTTAAGAGACATGCAGCTTTGCAGATCCACTCTCTCTTCCTCAGATGTGCTCACACAACAGCTAATTTATTCCAGGAACAGAATTGTATAGAGATGGATTACTAAAGGGCAACATAAAAATAACAGAATTGTAGTTTATGCAAGTGAAGTGAATACTGATGTGCCTGCCCTGCATGTGTACAAGCAGGCACATAAAAACACACTGACATAATTAATTGCAGAAAACGTTATTAACGTTCCCTTGTGCAATCTTCTCAAATATGACCTTATATGTTATACATGGTGGTTTGAAACCACCAGGGCTGCGTTTTCCCAACAACGATCGCTCTTAATGGTTACGAAGGTTTCCTAAGAAATATTTTAAGATGTTTTACACACGTTGCCCAAAACAGCACTTAAGGTAAGAGCACCATACCATAAGTGCATCTTTGGCCGTGTTTCTTTATGCTTCTACCCTGCGTTGTGCAGCTGATAACCAATCACAGTACAGAGGAGGAAAGTCTCGGGGAGTATTTGGATGACAAGAGAGCAGCACATTGGGCTCCGGAAACTTTTAACCGGTACGTGTAAATGTAGGGCCTACAGTTAGTTGCGCCGGCAAGTTTTTTAACGCTTAGTTGTTTTATGGTTGATTGTAGGCTTACTGCAACGCATTTGTTTCATTAAAATAGGCTTTTTGTCAAAAACCTTTAAAATACACAAAACAACATTACCGATATGTCACAATTACAAAATAAAGGCAACTGCGCAGAAACAGAGGAAAGTGGTACTATGACAACATTGTATTCGCCTACCAGGGTCAACACAATATTGTTTAGGCTTCACTCTTTAGCAGGTCGCCAGGTCATTCGGTTTGTTTTGAACAGCCCACACACTCTTATCTTCCTCAGTTCCACAACACCCAGGGTTTAGCTATCTGCACCAACAGCCACACGTCACCCATTTTGTATGTTATTTCACCTTTCCCCACCTACCCCAATTCACGAGGCTCATCAAATCAACAATTAAAGCACTGAATTAAGCCAAGAACTATCGCCTGTATTTCATGTTTCTTTTAATAAAGTTCGCATTTGGTGTTATACACACTTTGTGCATATTTTACTGGCGCTTACAGTCAAAATAAAGCTGCAGGTGGACGCCTCGTGGTAGCAGGTGACGCCTCGTCTTCCATACGACGTTCTTCGGTTATACGAGTGGCCAGAAGCATCTTAACATTCGACGATTTTGTAAAAGAGTATCGTTAAAGTGGCTTCTGGGAAACCCACCGTAACGTTACAGTGCTTATTACGATGTTACTTCACAAACATCCGATTTGGTGAAACGCAGCCCCGGTCGTTGTTTACAGCACAATTCTGGACATTTAACTAACATGACCGACGTTAAATGCTACGGTGACCGGAGACGCACGCCGACACTGAAGCCGTTTGCTAGCTTGAAAGCTAACGCGAGACAATCGGCGAAGTAATTGTCACGTGCACGCGCCTGCAGTCAAACACGCAAGAGTAAAAGATAAGCTAGTTATACGTAGCGTTAGAGCTAACGCTAGCTGGCCGACGTGTGGTTACCATTAGCTTGCACGAAAGTGCTGTGTGAACCTGCTACAACCAGTTTGCGGCAGATAGTTGGCTCGACGTCTGATGGCATGGGAGGCTTTTCTAACGCTAGTGGCGTTAGCTAATTCGTGTAGACACATCATCTAGCTAAAGTACGCTAGCTGATAGGCGGAGTGAGTTTGATTTGCGCAATCCGCTTCACCTCTAACTCGGGAGTTTAACTACTCCATTCGTTTCGATTATGTGACCGCATTGGCCCAAGCAACAATATGTACAACCCCGCCCATTCGGACATACTTCGGCTTTAAATCATGCGTTTCCCCCAGATTATCCAGAGGAACCAGGACGTAGCGTTACCATTAACACGGCTAATGCTAGCTAGCTAGCTGGTTGGTTGGCTAAATACCGTGAGGGAACATACCCGACAGAACTCTTGGCAATATTGAGAAGAGGACTGTGCCGGAGAATCTATGCTTTCTTTAACCACGACTTCTTGCAGTTCCTGCAAACGTTGTCTAAGTGCCCCAATCGTTGCACTGAAACTGCTCCCAGAACTACGGTCCTGTTCGGCCTCCTCGTCCGCCATCTTCACACCCGACTCCAGCGCGTACCACTGCCGCGTACGTACTCGGCAACGACCAGTGTTTACGCACTGAGGCAAACAACGCCCCCTGCCGCCATTACTGCACCGCTCGGCGCAGAGCACACCGAGGCGGCTGAAAGAGGGGGATACCGCGCTATGCAGTAAGCGCCCCGTTGGTTTTCTTTGGGATTTTGCCCTTAGAGTTTCCCGACATTTTGGTCAATTTGGTTTCATGTTATATAGGCAAACATTATGCACGTCACATTGCTATAGTTCATCATAATACAGAGTACACATAGAACAACAGGGTTATAGTGTGGCAGCAATGTTGTTTGCCACTAATGAGCGAATAACGTGTTTTATATGAGTGAAACAAGCAACACATTAATTTGTAACCATCTTTTTATTAGAAAAAGCACAACATCACACTCCGTATTGTCAATAGACAGACTGCGTGTACATAAATGATCGTGTGTACGTTCCCTTCGGTGTCTGACGTTTGACCTCAAACCTATGCGTGCTCCTTTCGTTTGAGTAGTTTCTTAAAAGCCAGCTTGAAATCATCATTGAAGCTGGTGTACAGCAGGGGGTTGATGAGGGAATTGACGTAACCCAGCCACGTCAGGAAGTCAGAGATGAACGGGGAAGGTTGTAAAACCCGTAGGCCCACTAAGAGCTCCTTTAAAAAGAAAGGCAGCCAGCAAAAAATAAAAGCCCCGAGGATGAGGCCAAGGATTCGCGCTGCCTTTCTCTCACGCAAGGTACATATCTGGTTTTTCTCATCGGGCCCATCCATGTCTGTTTCAAAGGATGGGATGTGGACGGTAACGTTGTGCTTGTCAGTAGCCAGGGTGGGATCTGAGTTGGACAAGTCTGACATACAAAATGTGTGGGACACACGGCAATGGTCTACAGAGTTCTGGCTGCCCATACTCCGGCTACTGAGGTGGCGAGAGGAGCCGCGTTTCTGGTATAGTGTCTTGGCGGCGGTGTAAATCCTGTAGTATAAGATAAGAATGATGATCATAGGGATGTAAAAGGCCCCAAAAGTAGAATATATAGTGTAGCCCAGGTGGTCATGCTCTATGTTGCACTGTTGGAAGCCGCTGCTGCTGGGCCTCCGCCTCCAGAATAAGGGAGGCATGGATATGAAAACCGAGATGACCCAGACGATTCCAACCATGACAGCGGCGCGGCGGGCTGACCTCTTGCGGGCGTACTCGATAGCTTTGGTGATGGCCCAGTATCGGTCCAGGGCGATGACACACAGGTGCAGGATGGAGCAGGTGCAGCAGGTCATGTCGACGCTCAGCCACGCCTCACACACCACCTGACCCAGAGACCACGTCTCCGTGGCGATGTAGAGAATGCTGATCGGCATCACCAGGATTGCAACCAGGAAGTCGGTGACAGCCAGAGAGCAGATGAGGTAGTTGGCGGGCAAATGAAGCTTCTTGGTGATGCAGATGGCGGCGATGACCGCTCCGTTGATCAGCGCGGTGAGGAGGGTGAGAAGCCCGAGCACAACAACCACTACCGCCATCGTGTCTGTGAACTTAACCACCTGGAGGCTGCTGGCTGGTGGTCCTGTGCAGTTTGTGATGTTGGGTCCCGTGGTACTGTCCCCTAGGCACCTCTCCATCTCCATCTCCATCTCCATCCCTGGGCGGGGCCTGGCCTCTCACTTCCTGGAACCACTCCCAGGGAGACAGTGCTCTCTCAAGGGTTAGAGGTCATTCTGTGACAGACAAAATAGACACATTAGGAAGCATATTAGTGTCAAAATATACTGTATAGCGCCCTGTTCAGGGTGTTTCCCTGCCTTCCGCCCAATGCATGCTGGGACAGGCTTCAGCCCCCCGTGACCCTGAGTAGGAATATGAAAGTAAAGACACTGAATAAATGAATGTAAATATACAGCTCTCGGTTTTTGACCTCAACATTAAACATTATTGTGACTCGTGAATGCATTGATGATTACTGCATTGTGTTTTCATCGGCCATTTTACAGTGTGTAAAGAAAAGGTAAAAGCATGGCAGTCCAAGATCCATGAGTTGAGTAGAGATGTCGCTCAAACGGAGAGTCATTATAGAACAAAATGAAAAACATTCAACAGAAAGCGTAAAGATAACTGCCACGTGTTGAGAGAAAACATATCGATATGTGCAACACTTGCCAAGTGTAAAAGAAGAACGTCAACAATGTAAAAACACATGTCTCCATAACACAACCAAATAGATGTGTGGTAACTCTGTCACACGTTGCGTGCTAATGTTCTACGGTTCTGAGAGGCACGAGTGACCGCTGAAAGACACGGAGAGGAACGGCTCGTTACACCGGACTGGGACAGGCAGACCGGCTAAGTGGTGATTCTCACTGACACAGCAACTCAATGGCAGCTGTCATCGCGGACACGGTCGACTGCCGCACCCACACGACCTCTCGACAGACATCAGCTGAACCAATAATCACAGACAGGTGACCAGCGGCACGGTATGAATACAACTAGGTCCCAAAGGGGAAAAACACACATGACAAGACGCCAGTTTAGGTGCAGAGCAGACGCCAACAAGGATGAACTTTTAAACTGGATTCAGTCGTGGTTTTATCAATACATTCTGTGGCACCAAACTTTAAACCGAGATTAAGACTCAACATTCAATTTAAACCTTCTATCAAATCTCAGTTTACTATCATACTCATCATTTGCTCACCTGGACAAATTCTGTGTATCTCAGCACAGCGCGCTTTGCATTGATATAATTCTATATATACTGTGAATATACTGTACATATCTATATTCTTGGATCATGCTTGTTTTTAATTTTTTCATATTTAACTCTTACCCTGGGATCATTTTTTTCTTTTTTATTACTATTTGGCTAAATGCCCACCTTTTCCTGTTTCATTTCCTGTTTCATTTGTGCTCGCACCATATTCACTGTGTAACTAATTCAATTCTGATAGCATTACTTAGATGGATATCTAACATTAAACGGGCCCTATTATAGGACTTCAAATTGTCCTCCTTTTATATCCATATATGATCCATTTTTTTAATACAGACGTCATTAAAATTGTATTCTGTTTGGTTAAATTGAAAGTGATTGCATTTTCACAAAATCTGCTCACTTTTGAATTACAGGAGCTGCTGTTGTCGGCCAATCAGGATCCAATATTGCTACTGTTCTGCCTGTGAGGATTTAGTCTTCAAATTCAATAAATATAATAAATAATACATTACATTACGGCATTTAGCAGACGCTTCTATCCAAAGCGACTTACATATCATCATATACATATACTGTACATACTACATCATCATATACATACTACATATGCAGTACTACATCATATACTAACTACATCATATACATACTACACACAAACCCTTTGAACTAAACAACATTTATTTGCAAAACATCATGAAGATTATTTCTCATCCTTTGCCATCGTATATTTCAAAACAAAATAATGAAAACTGAACAATATGGCACCTTTAACTGGTAGATGTATTATTTAGAGTTACATTATAGCTCTCGGCTGAGATAGTACTTTTCATGAATGGATAATAACCCCTATCTTTCATTGCATTCCAGCCACGTTTAACAACGTATACGAATATTCTCAAAGAACGTCTGTGAAAATACCTGCATCAGAGGTTCCATTTTCCTGTCTCACAGTAGGGTTTCATTCCTTGCCAGTGTTTAAAGGCTCTGGCCAAAAAAACGCCACTTCTCAGTCCAAGATGAGTCATCACCGACTTATCTCTCGAAGTATAAACAGCCGGAGGTCTGTGTTGAGGTCTGTGTTGAGGTCTGTGTTGAGGTCTGTGCTCCCTGCTGCCTCACCTCTTCGGACTCTCATTGTTCTAGTTTGAGACACGGGCTTGCGTCCCGAAGCTTTTTCACTCCTCCTCCTCCTCCTTTCCTCCTCTCCCTCACAACCACTCTTCTAAGGTAACTAGGATGAGACGAGGGGAGGACTGGAGAGGAGAGGAGGAGGAGAGGGAAAGTGGAGGCCATGTGGGACAGCTCATTTACTACTCCATCATCAAAAATGGACGTCTGCTATTGATGCAGTGGCCCTGGGTGGATCCCAAATCCCCCCCCCCAAAAAAAAATCACTCCTCCTCTCGTCCTCCTCCTTTCCTCCGTGACCCAGAAATCAATGTTCGTCCCGGCGTGGTGCTTTTTGCTGACCCGACAGTGGAAGGGACGAGAGAAGACGCTCCTTAAGTCTCCTTCAGCGGAGGATGCGGCTAAAATCCTAAACTTGTAAAGGACGTCTTTTCCAATTTTCTGGATGACCGCACTACGATCATGCCGAGAAAATGACACCATTGACAAAACTTGAAAACACATAAAAGGGAAACGCACGAGTGCAAGGCGTTATGACATGTAGGATGGGCTTATCTACTTTAATGGGCTTATCTACTTTAATTCCAATATCGCCCCGAAACAATGTTGTCCAACATTCCAACACCAGTGTGAGGAAAACCCCATTTTCGACGATGGAGTATAAACTGTCCCAAATGGCCTCCACTTTCCCTGGGGAGGGGAGGAAAGGAGGAGGCAGCGGAGGGAAGGAGGAGGTAGCGGAGGAAAGGAGGAGGTAGCGGAGGAAAGGAGGAGGTAGTGGAGGAGGAGTGATGTTTGGAGCTTTGGGATGCGCACATAAAAAGCTAGAATGCTATTGTCCCATGGTTTATAGTAGCAGTAGGAATCATAATAACACAACAACTGCTACTCTTACTACTACTAACACGTATGCAGAAAGACCAAAAGAAACATGTCAACTATAATGACGGTTCCATTAAGGTGCAGAGCAGAACAACGTGAAGACCAACGCGGTACAGAGTCTCAAACCCTCCCAGTCTCTGTGGTCCGAGACCCCTGTTCCGTCACGGGCAGAGCTAATTCCACACGACGCCCTCTGCTTCAGACGCCCCCCCCCCTATATCTGGCACACTTTCCTCCCCCTGGATCTAAATAGAACTGCAGACGT
>OMOT01027392.1:0-12709 GCA_900312575.1 Acanthochaenus luetkenii | reverse complement strand
CGTGAACCCCCACGGAACGCTAAGTTAAACTTCTCCACCGACAGTTTGCTGGCGAGACTCCGCCGTCTCTGTCCCGTCTCTTGTTTCAATCAGTGCTGTAGGCAGTAGCCACGCAAAGCGCATAGGCACGTATCCAATAGTTGTATGACACGTCACAACATGGTGTTCATGGGAAATGTAGTACCTCAAAACAGACGCTGTGATATTTGCTTCATTCATCACCAGTCAAATTGACTAGTAACTTTTAAATGTTACCTGCCAAAGTACATTTTTACCTGGAAATTGGTGGATATTTTAATAAAGGAGAATATTTTGATGCTCCAATTCTTATTGCCGTGGAATTCTATATATTGATGTATTACTCACGCACGCGCGTACGCCGTGGTACCGAAATTGGTACAGAGTACCGTGAAAATGTACTGGTACCGGTACCGACTACTGAAATTCTGGTACCGTGACAAGCCTAAGGCACATAAACACAGCAATTTTAACCTGGTAGTACATTGCGATTCCAAAAATAACTTACTGGCCAAGTGGCAGGTGACCCTATTTTATTTATATTTTTCCACCAAACCCAAAATTTACCCACATTTGGTGCTTGGCAGGTGTTAATTTTGGACTCTGGGCCCACATATGCTTGGTATAATGTGTGTGTTTGATGGCAGAGTAGAAGTGTTCTCACCACTTCTGTTGGACAGCTGCCTGTACTTGTGAAGATGATTGTCCAACCCACAGTGGTTGAAGTCTCTGAGGATGATGATGGCTGAGTTAGCGTGTTTGCTATTGAATTCAAGCATCTGTTCTGCTTTGAGCCTTTCAGTTTCATCAACTTTTGCTTGGGAGAAACAGGGATCTGACTTGTTTTGTCTGGAACAATGTTAATGTATATTTAGCTTTTTGTTCCTGAGAAAACTCAGGAACGAGAGAGTTGGCAGTTCGACAGTTTATTCAAGCTGCAGTTTGGTAGCTAAGAAACTCAAACTGTGAAGGGAATACACAGACTTGTGTTGTGTTTATGATAATACTGGTCATTTCTATTACTACCATTGGTTTAGGGTTACTTCTTCATTATGCCAACCAATAATTGTTAAACGTACACTTTAAGAAAAAGGTGAACTCCTTTTCTGGTCACAAACAAGGACCTCCCATTATCTAAGGGACATCTGCACATCTGACACCTGCACATCTGAACTGCTAAAACTTCAGACTCAGAAAAAAGAGAAGAACTCTTGTGCTCGTAAATATAGCAACTATATCAAAAGGCATCTTGAGTTACATAATCTTTGAGTGGTATAGCAAGCATATAATGCTGCATGTAATTTATTTAGTATATCCTTCAAAAATATTGCAGCAGCATTTTAACTTAGGAGATACAGACGGGTGCTGCCAGAGCAGCTTCAATTCACCATGGCATAGATTCTACAAGTTTCTGGTACTCTACTGGAGGGATTGAACACCATTCTCCCAAAACACACATACACTTGCCCACTTGTGGAGAATATGGTGAAGGATGACTTGTATCACTTTTTTCCACATCTCTGTAGACCAGTGCCTATCTTGTTTTTGCACCACTGAACTCTCAAATGTGTCTTGATCTTTGTAATGAAGGGTTTATACACTGCAACCCTACTATAATATCCCTCTCTATGTATTTGTTGACAGACTGTTCTTTCTGACACAGTCTGATCACGTCCTGCAGGAAGAGTTGCTCTTCTGTTTTTCCTTACGCACTAATGCACGAGCATCACGGTCATAAAATGTGAAGCTTTCCACCACAACTTTCTACCCTAATTACTGATGTCTTTCCCACAGATCAAAATGCAGATGTCACTTTAGTCACTGTTCCTATTGAAACACGAGCCAGTTGAGCAGTCTTTGTGACTGAAGCTCCTGCCACCCGTGCCCCACTAATGAACCCTCTTTCAAAGTCACTTAGATCTTTTCCTTTTGCCATCGTGATCCAAAATCGAGGTTAAGTGGGCCAGCTCAGCATTTGTATACCTGCCACAGAGCATGATAGGATGTTAATTATTTAATTGTATCATGCAGTACACCCTGTATGGAAGCATCTGCATTCGTTATGTTCCTCCACTCATGTATTCAGGTTTTTCATTTTTCACCCGTCTATATATCTCCCTCTGTTGTTTATATAGTAACCAAAGCATATCAGTATTTTGTAATCGGTATTTGTTTTGTTTTGTTTTTTAAGTGTTTTTGCTTTATCATTCACTAATCTCGGTCTGGGTTTAGATGACTGACAATTGTTTCATCCTGGCATTAACAACTCAATGGTCCAGGGCTGGAGGTTTGGTGAATTTTCCTTTGTTTTGTTCAACGGGCTATCATCAGCCTTGATTTGAGGACATAAAGAAGACTGTACCATTTTCACATTTCACATAAGCCACTAGTCAAGACATTTGCATTCATTGCCTGACTAAACTTGGAGGGATGATGCATTTTGGCACTGTGTTCTGACCCTCCCATCCCTAATGTTAACTCCTCTCTCTCTTAAACACATAGAGAATAGATAATGTATTCTGGTGATATCTCTTCTCTCTCCTCCAGGTCAAATCCAGAGAGTTGGAGCAAGCAAAAGGGGATTTGGAGAAGGATCTGGAACAACTGAAGGAGCAATTGGACCAGCAGAGAGAGCACAGGATGCAGCAAGAGAGGAGGGTAGGAACAAACACATTATCATTAACAGTACCAAGCTATGGCAGTCTTTAAGTGTACCAGCTAAAATAATGTATTCTTATTTTTCTCTTATCCTTCCAGATAGCAGAGCTTGAGGAGAGCATGAAAACATTTGAAGAAGAAACCAAAGAACTCCAGTCTCAGGAAGAACAGGTACAGTCCTCTTCACCCCTCCTGCCTTCTGTCTTTACCTCTTCTCCGCTGCCTGCTGTCATTCTCTTGTCCTCACCCCTCTTTTTCATCTTCTTCTTTTCCTCCTTTGTTATGCCTCTCTATGGTTCATGTGACATTATATATATCTGTCTGTCTCTAGGCACAGACTACTCTGAAGGTGTATAATATGAACAGCGACCGACTACAGAGGAAACTGGAATCAGCCGGAGAGGAGAACGCATTGTTTCAGGAGAGTAACACACAGGTAAGTCACCACGCAGACATAAATAAATCAATATATTTCATATTTATATATGGTATATAAAGTGGGTGAAACATACCACTACATATTACATATCCTTCTTTCGCTTTCTCCCTCCCCTCTCTGTCTCTATCCCTCTCTGTAGTTGTGTCAGCAAACGGAGGGATGGGTGGAGCGAGTGGGTGAGTTGGAGGAGGAGATGAGGAGGTGTGAGGTCTCCTACAGCGGGATGCTGCAGGACGTGGCCAACAAGGATGAGCGCATCAAGGTATGGTTGGTTCTATGGTTTGACCCATATGGGTTTTTTAAGTCCGATACCGATGATTTTGAATTGAAGTTGCCGATGGCAGATATTTTGTACTGATATTTAATATCTTTAAATTGGACCATTTCCATGCCAAAAAATGACAATTCTTGACAGGGTGGAAAAACAATCACGTGACACTATACTTACTATTGGAACCCATACTAATGAAATTCTTTTGAAAAACATATGCATGCATACTTACAGGGATCAAAATGCTGTTAAATTCTTCCCATGGACAACCTATCTAGTATTGATCACTTTGTTGTATATCGACTTGGACTAGTTGTGGTCGAGAAGGGAGTCGGAGAGGAATCTGCATCATATTAGAGGTGGACGACTTAACAAGCCGATATAAGATTTTTAATGAAAGGCCACTATCAGCTTGACGTATCGGTCTAATCCTCATTGAGCATTTAGTTTAGTTCATTTGGGGATGCAGTATAGTGCAAGCATAGGTAACTTGGGCATATCGATTCAATGGTGTCGTGACTGGTGTTGTGAGGGATTTGTTTGAAACCAAACACTTGTCCTTCCAGTCCCTGACAGACCGGCTGCTGAGAATGAAAGCATGGGATTCAGACCTGGAGAAAGAGGGGGGTGAGAAGGAAGGAGAGAGGGAGACATCCGATGGGACAGAAGCAGCAGCAGGAGGAGGAGGAGGAGAAGAAGAGGAGAACAGAAGAGGAGCCGCAACGGACACACACCACCACCTCCAGAAAGTCCAGAAACTCATCTATGCTGCTAAGGTATTGGACTAAACTGGGTACACACACACACACAGAGTATTCATTGCATGTCATTGCATCTAATTTATTTATGACTACATCAATACTTTTATTTTAAAACAATTATTAGTGCGCTAACTGAAAATCATCAGTCATATACCAGCCCTTATATGTCGCCAAGCAATCATGTTCTTCAGCTATTGCTAAGTGGATTTCCCCCCCCATTATGTTAGGTTAGAAATTAAAATCTTTCTTGATTTTTTGCATGCTGCCACGGCTTTATAAAGGCAGTGAGGCACTCAAGGGTGTGATTTACAGTGATTTTAGAACAGCAAAGAAGTTTGTACCCCACTTGGTATTGTCTCACATTAAAATCACTGTAAACCATGGCCTCTTGTGGCTTATTGCTTAAATAGTAACATGAATGAACGGTTTGATTGTTTGATGCCATGTTAAATATGTTGTGTTTTTATTTGTGTGTGTAGCTCAATGCAGACCTCAAATCAGTGGATGAGGACAAGAATAGAGTATTTGCCAAACTGAATGATGAAGTCAGAGCTAAAGAGTACCTTCAAGGTGAGTCAGCCACACTGTATATGTCTCATCATTGCTTACCAGTTGCCAATAAAGCCTTTGACATAGCCCAGACATGTTGGCCCCTTTAGGTTCTACAAGTTCAAGTTCATTTTATTTATATAGCCCTTTATCACAAGAATGTCTCAAAGGACTTTACAGAAAACAAGCCAGATCTAACTGAACAACAATCAATGGAATTACAGAATACTGTATGACAAACATAGGGAAACAGAAGAAAGCACAGGTCACACATTTTTAGAAGGACATAGCTGGCCTACCTATTCTTCAAAGCCTAAATTACCCGGCACCACCAGCCTTATACCCTCGAGGCATACAAGGAAAAACGTCCAAAAACCTTATTAGGTGAAAAATTGAAGAAACCATGGGTGGGCCAAGTCAAAGAGGAATCCTCCACCAGGACGACTGAGCGTGAAATAGGTGCCGGGACAAACCGTGGAGTGGACAATAACATAGGCAATGACAGTGACAGATAGGAAACAGATAGGGCGATAGAGGCAGAGAGATGGAGGCACAGTTGGCGATGTCCACAGAACCAGGGGCTGCACTCGCGTATTAACAGCCAGGTAGAAACAACATCATGGATGGGAAAATGGCCAGCAATAACAACAGGAAAGGGGCAGCACCCGCAACCACTGCCTGGTAGAAGCCCTGCACAGGTGTCTGAGGTAGGAAGAGGTCAGACAGACGGACACACATCCACGCTCCGGCCAGCACTGGGGACCAAAGGAGCCGGGGTAGCAACAAAATTCATATGGGTTTCCTCCGGGTGCTCCGGTTTCCTCCCACAGTCCAAAGACATGCAAATCGATGTAGAAATAGATGTGTTTGTGTAGTATAGTATATGATGATGTGTATGATGTAGTGTAGTATATATATGATGCAATGTAAAGCCCTTTGATACATGCTTGTATAAAAGGGCTATATAAATAAACATGATTGATTGATTTACCACTTTTGATGTGTGTTTGGGGTCTTTGTCCTGTTGGAACACACACCTGCGTCGAAGACCCAACCTTCTAGCTGATTTTACATTTTCCTGAAGAATTGTGAGGTATTCCTCCTTCTTCGTTATTCCATTTACTTTCTGTAAAGTACCAGTTCCACTGGCAGCAAAACAGGCCCAGAGCATAATACTACCACCACCATGCTTGACGGTAGGTATGGTGTTCTTGGGGTTAGAGGCCTCACCTTGTCTCCTCCAAACATATTTGAAGTCATTGTGGCCAAATAGCTAAATGTTTGTTTAATCTGAACACAGAACTTTCCTCAAGAAGTCCTTTTCTTTGTCCATGTGATCAGCAGCAAACTTCAGTCGACTCAGGCATAGGCAGCCATGTGCCACTGATTAGCACACCTTCAACCAGAGTGGAGGAGCTAATCAGTGAAATCACCAGGTGTAGTGTTTGGTTGGAATGAAAACCTGCAGCCTCTCGGCACTCCATGGCACATGGCTGCCTATGCCTGATATAGATCTACTGGTGCAAAAGATGGGGAGAAACATTTACATAGTCAAGAGATGCTCATCTTTTTTAACACCACATCTGACCAAACAGGTCCTGCAGACTCTAATACTATGACACTTAGATTACTCCTCAGTGGTCTGGTCTGGGACTACAAAAGCACATTTAGGGAAGCTACAACTGGTTCAGAACAGAGCAGCTCGGCTTGCTCTTCATTGCACACAAAGAACCAACATACATTTCATACACAATCAACTCCACTGGTTAAAAGAAGATGAGAGGCTAAAAACATAACTTTTCTCCTTTAAAAAAAACCAAACGATTCAAAGACACCAAACTGCTTGTATAACCAGCTCACACTCCAATGAACATACATACCCCACCAGACACACCATCAGTGGTAACTACACAAGTCAAAAAACAAAAACTAACTTTGGACAACATGCAGTGCTATACAGAGCGATGGTAGAATGGACAAAACAAGCATTATTTCAAGAAACAAATGAAGCAATACTTCATGGCTGTTCGCATCAGATAGTGTGTTTTGTATGTATCTGTTTTTAATTATGTTCATGGTTGACCTTATTATTTTGTTTGCATTTGTTGTTACTGTTATGTTTATATCTGTCTTTGTTATTGTCTGTGTGATGATTTCTTGTGTTCCTGTGCCACTTGTTCTGTATATTTGTTCTTTTATTTGCCATATACAATACTTTGTTCACATTGGACATTGGGTTAATTGCTAACCTTATTTTATTCGTATTTGTTGTACTGTTATGTATATATGTCTTTTTTATTTTTTTATGTGTTGATTTCTTATTTGATATGTGTTTTGTGTGGACCCCAGGAAGAGTAGCTGATGCTTATTGCATCTGCTAATGGGGATCCTAACAAAATAAAATAAAATAAAAAGGTTAACATTTTACAATACTGTGCTGGAAAGTCTTATTAGATACGACATGGCATCATGGTTCAGCACCCTTACTGTCCAGTTTAGATCTAGAATTGAAAAACTGGTGAAAGTGATAGGGAAGAAAGAAACACCCGTCCCTTCAAATTATCTATGAAAATACTGTAGTCAGACAGGCACATAGCGTTCTGAATGACCCCTCCCATATTCTATATCCTGAATACGAATTATTACCTTCGGGCAGATGTTACAGAGCCAGCAGATATAAAAGTAAAGTAAAAGTAACTGCTACAAGCTTTCCTTCCTCCCTCCCCACCTCCATAGTACTACATAACAAACAACCAGCTCATTTCTCACGGTTGTAGTGTCTTATATGTACGGTAGGTGGAGGAGGTCTCTTCTGTAAGGAGCTAAGGAGAGTTGTATGTAAATCGTTATCTCATAGGACATGTACAATATTCGATTTATTCTCTCTTCTTGGGGCATGAAATCTATCAGTGTATTTTAGCGTATCATTGTTATACATTATGGTTCTTTGGTTTGTGGATCATTCCTTTTTACAAGGTCTACGTATGTATATTTTCTTTATCGTGCAATATGATAGGGCATGTGCAATATCAACAGGACATGTGTCATTTTAACACTGAATAGTTTTTTTGGTTTGTATTGTATTGCCTATAATTGCGGCTGTGTGGTGCACTTTTGCCCAAGACAAATTTCCCCTCAGGGACATTAACGTTGATCTTATCTTATCTTATAAAATAAAAAGATTAAGCAGGTAGAGAAAATGAACAAATGAAATAATGAATAAATAATATAATATATCATATTAACCTGCATAATACGAGGCTGTCCCCCTGCACTGAGCGGCCTACAGGGGATGTTAGTCTTCTCAGCCACTCTCAACCACTTTTCTTTAACTGACCCTCCCCCATCCACAATGCTGTCCTCTGATTCACTTTCCTGGTCCTTGGGAGAGGAGTTATCCTCCTCAGGAATGTGAACTAGCTGGGAGGAACCAGGCCGTGATTGGATAGACACTCTAGCCCCACCAGCCAATCCGGTGCTGCCATTGTGTGCTAGATGATTGTGATTGGCCAGAGGAACAGAGCTAGCTGCTAGTTTCATGTACTGAGCTGGGATGTGAGTTCCAATGCGGAGCTCCGTTTCCAGGCCAGCAGCTGAAGGTAGATGGGTCCCAGGGCGGAACTCTCCCTCCAGGCCCATGGCAGAAGGCTCAGAGGAGCAGCGCAGCTCCATGGTCCTCTGAGGAGATGAAGAGGAGGCTGGCCTGACTCCATCCATCACCTGGAGTGACAGCTTCCTGTTGTCATTCTTGTTCTTCCATTGGCTAAGGAGCTGTTTGGATCGAGTTGAGTCCATTGAGGCGTGGATGGAGGCGTGGCGTCGAGGAACACGACCCTCCTCTAATAATGAGCCGCCGTGGGACCTGGAGGAAAGGGCCAAAGGAACTTCATCAACAACAAAACAGAAGACGGACTGCTGATTTCTTAAGCTTGTTAAGAGACTAAAGAACGATGGTTAACTTTATTGATGTTGGTTAACTCTCACATACAATCACAGCAAATAGCCATTGTGAGAAAATTACATTTGAACTATTTTACGGTTGTCATATATGTCTAGTGACAGCAAGGGGTCTCCAAAAAGTATTAAGAAATATAGCCACAAGCGGCGATTGTAGGGGTCCAAGCACAACACGCCAATATGACTGAAGATGACTTTTAGAAGACATGAAACACACATCTCATACTTATCAATTATAAACTTCAATGAAGATTCTGCTGTAAACAATGCCTAAGTATACAGTGGAAGTGGATAAAGCTCATTGACACATGTATTTTATAACTTATAAAGTGTAAATGCTATCACTATGCGTGTGAACACAGTTTATAGGTATGCCATACTGAGCATTTTAAAAGTGCAATGTAGAGAATAAACAAAGCTTGAGTTATAAATACAATGGAAGTGAATTAGGCTCATTGACATCAATGTATTATATAATTAATAAACTATGAAAGCTTTCATGTGTAGCTTGGTATGGTATTGTGGTGTACAAATTTTAGACGCAAAAAGTATTGAAAATGAAGCAGAACAGTTTTTCATAAAACGCAAAATGGCATCTTATGACGCGCATCACATGACGCGCATCACATGACGTAGGCTTTTTTAACCAAACAAAAGAGGATATTACCTTGGCAATGTGCTGCTGCTGAAGGTCATCATGTTGTCATGGTTGCCCAGGGGACTGGATGGGTTTCTCACCTCCACCTCAGCACTGGCTCTCTTCAGATTGGACAGAGAGGGCTCTCGGTAGGAGGAGCTTCGTGTAAGGATTGGCTCTGATTGGTTGGGGGATACTGTGTGGGAGGAGCTTCGTGTAAGGATGGGCTCTGGTTTGCTGGGAGCCAGGGTGTGGTGGCCTATTAGAAGAAACAAGGAGGGGTCAAACTGCTAATGCAGGAAGGGCTGATTTGAGCTCATTTGAATTGGCCTTTTAAAAAACAAATTAGAGACGTAAAATAAAAAAGGGGCAGACTGCTTAGATCAGAAAACAAGGATCAAGCAGCATCATAATACTAGGATCAGAGAAGAAGAGGTGGTCAAGCAACATTATAATACTAGGATCAGAGAAGAAGAGGGGGTCAAGCAGCATCATAATATTAGGATCAGGGATCAGAGAACAAGCAGGGGCCAAGCAGCGTAATAATACTAGGATCAGAAAACAAGAGTTCTAGCAGTGTCATAGTACTAGGATCAGAGAATAAGGAAGGGTCAAGTAGTGTCATAATTGTGTACTGAGGTCCATGTCACATCTTAAATTCTGGTTTCCATCCGAGTATTTTTATGTAAATGATGGTGTATTAAATTATAAAGGTCCTCAATATCACAAAAAATTGTATGCTCACTTGAGGTGGAAAACCTTTTCACCAATAAATAGCAAAGGAAATGCATTTTAGAATTAATAATGACGTAGTGACATTTGCCTGTAAATATCTGTCTATCACGACCTCCCAGAAATATTGTAGCTTTTTTTCTCCCATGTCTAAGTCTCAGTTGTGGTTGTATGACATTTAGTTGATGTATTTAAATATTGCCAAGTACATTTATTTATTTTTGTCTTCGGATGAAAGCATCATATATGGCCTGATACAAAAAAGAAAAACCCCAGCTTGCCCAATACTAATGCCAACACCATACGTGCTTCAAAATAGCCCTCAAAAACTTACTTTTGACTCATAGGTTTCTTTTGTTTTGTTTTATTGTTCTGCTGTTTTGTTTTTATCTCATATTGTCAAGCATCTTTGAGCATTGCGAAAAGTGCTATATACATTTAATGTATTATTATTATTATTATTAATAAATTCTTGACATACTCATTCTATTTTCCCATGGATGTGCTTTTCAAGGAAGTTCTAAGTTCAGGAAGCCTACTTATTAGCTTCAACCCAGCTAATGGAAATGCATCTAATTTGCACTAGCATAGGTATATGATAATATTATATTAGATGTAGCTAATGAGCTAGGCTTCCACTTCAATTTGGATGTTAAGATTTTGCACTTTGATTTGTCCGGAATCTAATAGAACCCAACTGGACCTGATTGACTTGGGTCGGGACAGGCTGAATTTCTGGTTTTGGATTCAGTCTAAAAACAATGTCGAAGAGCACTGTTATTAAGGATATTCAGATTTTAATCTGGTCAACAGAAAGCTATTATATTCTATCAGGGCAAACTTGAATTTTCATCTTTAAATTTTTAGATGGCATTTTTGCCATATACAAAGCTGTTATGTTGCTGGTACATAGTATGCACCTTAGCCCAAGCTGAGATTTTCAGGACTGAGCCAAGCAGAGACATTTCATTTGTTGATCCTTCTGAACCATATGAAAGTACAAGTCAGACAAACAGTTAGAGATATTTATTAAGTGCATCTTTAATATTGGAAAATTATTCTATTCTATTTATTGATCAGTTAAGGTAATGAATTATGTAATTTGTAATTACAACAAATAAACACCTAGCAGCAATGCAATTACCTTGGTGGCTGTTGCTAGCTGTTGATTGACTAACATTGGGGAGGGAGGAGAGGGGGGACTCTCTCTGGGTGAGGGGAGGTGGTCGGCTTCTGGACCGATCTTCACTTGGCTGGAAATTCTCCACTGCATACACACCCTGCATACAAACACACACACACACACACACACAGAAACATGAACACACCCACACACACACACACACAGTCAGACACAAAAGAACATGCAGCATAAACAAAGGTTTGGCCACTGCAGTTTTTAGTGGCAGCCATATCACGTTAGTTTTACTGGTGGAAGTCATGTAATTGTAATTATTACCAAAAGTATCTGTAATTACAAATCTGCCAAGTCTGGAAAGTAAAAAATCCAGAGCAAATTATCTACTGGGTTTCACCAAACTCAGAGGTCACCTTATAATAGCAATCCAGTTTGAATTGTCATCTCTGTAATGTAATAATTTATTAGGGTTTTGGCGGCTGGCAGATTTATGTAAGACATGCAGGCTACTACTTACAGGTGCGATGCAAATAATTTTTAGTTTTTCTAAATTGAGACCAAATTTCCCATAACCCTAATTACTTCCTGTCTAATGAGTATTTTGCTGCTTTGCCCCCTTCGTTTTGAAGAGCAAGAATATGGATATGAGTCGATAACAGCCTTGATAAGAGCCAATATGCATACCGAGGTTAATGTCAAGTTGAAACTATGATGTTAGACTAGTGGAACTGGAATAAAGTTGTGCAGTACTCAAAAAGTAATTTTTCCCCCAGTTTTATGCCGTAAAGCGATCCAGCAGATTTCCTGCCAAATCCGGCCCTGTGGCACACAATGTAAAATACAGTGTAGAGACAGCCGGTCTTCTCAGTGATGGTCTTGTTTGTTCATCATTTATACTAATGTCTCAAAATGTATGTTGTAATGATTTATTGATGCTAAAATGCTACACGTAGCACCTTTAAACACCAACACCACATGGTGGAGACCCATACAAAGGAGAAATCAAATAAATACAATTCCGCAGCTTGATGTGATTTATCTTTTGTATGGCAGCATTTGGTAAGTAGGTTGCTAGCTACATCTAAAATCTAAGTGTCATAGACAATGGAGAATTTGTTTCTGCAAAGGAAAATTATTGCTGGTACATGTAACATTAAAAGTAATGTTTGTTTGACTGACCAGCATGAGCAATAAGCAGAAGTGTAGATAAGTATGTATTACATCTGGGCTATCAGCAGTAATTTGAGATCACAGAGATCTTTTGTCCCATATGAATGAGCCTCTATGTGCATACAAATGTGGGTTTTTTAACACAGTGATGCTATCGAGGACAACCTCACACATCTGTATCCAACAGTTCTTAGTTCAGGAGATGGGAGAAAACAGTGTAAATCACCAGTCAGCTCCACTCACTGTTACAAAGAAAGAGAAAGTGTGTTTGTGTGTTTGTATATGTCCGTGTGTGTGTGGGTCGAGGGGTGATGGTGTGTGGGAGGTGTTAAATATATTTGGTAAGTATACACCAGTCTCTACGGGGGGGGGGGGGGGG